>CABHPP010135920.1:24792-60315 GCA_902168425.1 Peromyscus attwateri | reverse complement strand
GAATCATAATGTAAATCTCTGATATGCAGGATATCTGATATCTGACCCCTGTGGGGGTTACGAACCAAAGGTTGAGAACCACTGTTCTAAGTAGATTCATGTAATTTTCATTCAAACTTTTGATTATTTTCCCTTTCCAAAACAAAAACTTGATGGACTAGTCTCTCTCTCCCTTGTGGTGGGAATCAACTAGTTCCCCCCCCCCCTTTTTTTTTTTTTGTCTACATTTATCCAGTAACTCCCCACTAGCCCAAACCAGTCAATTCTGAGAGAGAATGGGAACTCACCCCACCCATATAAAAATTCCCCTTCCCACCTGAGAAGTCTATCTCTTTGTGTGTAGTGGGGGGTGGGCTGGGGGCGTGGTGGTATATGTGTATAGTGTGTGTGTGAGAGAGAGATGTGTGTGCTGGGGGGTGGGCAGAGACTGTGTTCAAAAAAATCTTTGCTGAGTGCTCAGACCTTGCTTTTCCTGTCTTTTTATCCTTTAAATCGTTAGGTAAAAAGATGTGGTCCTACAACCCTAGATGGTCTCACCATACCAGCATCACTTGTAATCTCAGCCCTAGGGGGTGGAGACTGGAGGATCCCTGGGACTTGCTGGCCATCAGCCTAACCTAAAACAAGGTATACAATTCCTGAGCAACAATACAAAAAGCTGACCTCTGGCCTCATACATATACACATACAATTTATGTTCATTCAATGCAATTTCTTCTTAGCATTATGAATTATATGCCAAAATGGTAAGTTCAGAACCAGACTAAGACACGTGGGAATGTGGGTAAGCTACTAATATTTCAAGCTGAGCATGGTGGTGAAGGCCTGTAATTCCAACTACCAGGAAAACTTAGATGGTCCTCTAACATTTCTACACATGTACCCTGCACACACAGAAGAGAACACACTCACTATATACACAATTTTTTTTAAAAAGACAAATTGAAATATTTAGAGAACTGATGGAGAGCTACACATTTGATCCTTTGTATCTATGTGTTCTATATCCTCAGATCCAATTGTTGATAAGGTATTTGAGAGTATGAGGCACCAGAAAGAAGTATATATGTTTCATAAAATCTCTTCCTCTGGAAGGGACCAAAGCTCTGCATTCCAGAACGTTTTAAGAGTCCTCATAATAGACTGATATTTGGCTTTGCACACTTACACAGCAAAATGGACCTCTGATCTAAGGCTAGAAATGGGCAACTATAATAATGTCTTTCCCATGAGTGAGGGGATGGTAGAGAATGGATTTTAAGCAAGAGTAAAGCAAAACAAAGACATCGTAGAAAAAGAAAAGTACAAATCAATATTCCTTATGATTACAAATTTAAAAACCTTTAATAAATTTATAACAAGCCAAATCCAACAGCAGGAATGCAAGGTTCATAAAAATCAATGTAATATACATTAATACAAATTAAGGAAAACACGATTACCTCAATATAAAAGTTCTTATCATGTAGGAAAAATTTAAAACAAGCATTCCCTGATTTAGCTATTATTGTAATTCTGTTCTTTAAGTGGTGCTTAAAAGTCATGCCTTGCAGAATTATTGCTGGTTATGTTTACCAAGAATATATAATAGCAGCTCTGTTTTGCTGAGTACCTGTCACATGCAGAGCATGAAGCACAAGAAGTTGAACTGTAAACAGCCCTCCCTATAAGGCAGCCACTGTGGGCATAGACGAGTGGTAGTACTTGGGGACTACAGTCCCTAGCTCTGAGTCCAAGTGTTCCCACTTAGAGCATCTCTGTAACCTTTATCAAGCTGGCATCACTGTTCCTCCATTCTCAGTCCATCAATGGACAACACAAGGGCTAGAGAGATGGCACAGTGGCAGTGCTTGCTGCACACATGATGACCTAAACTGGGGTCCCCAACACCTACAGAAAAGGAAGGTATGGCGGCACACTGCCTGTAATCCCTGCACCAGGGAAGCAGACACAGGAGGACACCTGGGGTTGGCTGGCCAAATAGCCCAGCCAATCAGTACACTCGAGGTTTAGCCAGAGATTACATCTCACAAAGTAAGGGGAAAGTGATTAAGGCACCTGTAGTCAACCTCTGCCCCACCACACACACAGGAGCATACAGGTATACACATGCCTGCATAAAGGTGCATAAACACACACCCACAAATGGACAATATGACAGTGGTTACTCATAGAAGTGGCACAAGAATTTAAAAAGATTATATGTAACGACTTTAAAACGAGGACTATATAAATATTTACCTTACTGATTGCAGACAGAAAGATTGAGTAGAAGGAAAGATGCCAAGCCTTATCTTAACAATTACATGCTTAACCTTCTGCACATGCTTACATGCTTAACTAACAGACTGCATGGATGCGAGAGACTCGATCAACTTAATTTGGATAAAAATGCACATGGCAGGGCGGGAAAGAGGACTCAGTCGGCAGAACCACAAGAATCTGCATTTGATCTTCAGAACTCACATTTAAAAGACAAAGTGGGTGGCATATGTTTGGAACTCTGAGCTTTAACCCCAGCTGTAAAAGAAAATATGTTCTTTTTTTTTTTTTTGAGACAGTCTTACTATGTGGCTCTGACTGCCCTGGAACTCACTATGTAGACCAGGCTGGCCTCGAACTCAGAGATCCTCTGAGGCCTCTGCCTCCACACCTGGGGAAAATATGTTATTTGTCTTTGGAAATTATGTTCTTAATGTAACAAATTATATATCTTATATCTCATGACAGAATTTTTAATACTATAATTTAACACCAAAATTTCTAACAATGACTCTCGTAGCATTTAGAGGTGGATGAAGCAGGATGATTCCTTGCTGTAGACAACTGTCCTTTGCATGACAATGTTTAGCAACCCTGCCTTCTATCCAATAAAGGCCAGTGGCTCCCCTTCCTCAGATATGACAATCAAAGCTGTCTCCAGACATTCTCAAACATAATCTGGAGGGCAGATTGCTCCCAGCTGAGGACCACTGACTGAATCTTGGCTGTAATCCTACAAGAGTCAGGGCTTTGACAAAGGTGTAATTAATTGAGTAACACTCACACCCAGTTGTTCACAATTTGAACCCAGTGCAAAGTAAGATTCACAAACAGCTTTTTACTAGGGAGCATTCTTACATTCCCTTTCATCCTTCTCTTCAACTACTGATAGCTTTCCCATTTAAGTAGATTTTACAACCTGTAATTTGAAAGTTGAACTAGTATTCTAATATAGTTTATAAAAGTTTTCAACATCAACAGATGGTTAAAAAAAAAAAAAAAATCCTAGCAGCCCCAAACTATCAGAATCTCCAGAGTGGTTCCAGACTTTCAAACCACTGCCTAGAATGTCCTTAAGTCATGGGGCTAATGCCATAAACATGGGGCTGGAGACCTGGCTCAGAGGTTAAGAGCAAGACCTTCTCTTGCAAAGGACAGAGTTCTGTCCCCAGCTCCCAAAGCACTTGTATCTCCAGCCCCAGAGGATCTGATACCTCGACAGGCATCTGCACTCAGATGTACACACATGCCCTAACACACATAAACACATAACTAAAAATAAATCTTTAAAAAATAAGTCATAAAAGAGAACCTTTAAAAATTGCTAAGCTACATAGCTCATAACCCCTAATATATTTTTAAATACTTGTTTCAGGATTTGAAAACTAAATGTCATGCATCTTCATGTTTCACAATATCTCTTGCATGCCATACTACGTGGGGTGGCATACTACATCCATCAGTATTCCCCAAAGCATGTTCTGTAAAATTAGATCAAGGAATCCATGTCAAATAGGACTAGGGTGGATGAGGATGCAACTTAAACTTTCATGTTCATGGTACTCAGGAGAATGAGGAGCAGCACAGCTAACTTGGAAAGCAGTTGGACAGTTCCCCATAATGTAAAACACCTGAAATATGAACCAGTACTCCCACTCCTAAGTACTTACACTAGAGAAATGAAAAACTGTAATCCATACAAAAACCCATATGCAAATTTTTTAAGCTCTTTTCAAAATTGCCCCAAACTGGGGCTGGAGAGATGGCATGGGAATTAATTAAGAGCAACTGCCTGTAACTCCAACTACAAAGAATCTGATGTTCTTTTCTGGCCTCCCCAGGCACCTGCATACATACAGCTTGCATACATATAGACATAAATACACATATGAGTAAAATAAAAATCTTTTTTAAAAAAATCACTGGGTGGTGGTGGCACACAACTTTAATCCCAGCACTCAGGAGGCAGAGGCAGGTTGGATCTCTAAGTTTGAGACCAGCCTGGTCTACAGAGGAAGTTCCACACAGCCAGGGCTACACAGAGAAACCGTGTCTCAAAAAAAACAAAACAAAAACAAAAACAAGAAAAGAAAGAAAACAAACAAACATACAAAAACCTCAAAAACAAACAAACAAAAAAAATCACTCCAAACTGGAAAAAAATCTAAATGTCCTTCAATGAATCAAAGAATATAAGCAAAGTTTGATACCGTCTTACGCAACCATTGAACACTTAAAGGGAATACACCACTGACACATTCAAGTTGCCTGACTAGAAAGCACTACGCTGTTTCCCAAAGAAGCTGTTCACAAAAGGTGTATGGTATATGCTTCCATTATGTGACATCCTTTCAAAAGCAAGACTATCGTGGAAGAATAAATCAATAGTTGCCAGAGGTTAAAGGTAGGAAATGTAGCTAGAAAGGATTATTTCTTGTTGACTGTTAGGTCCAAAGGAGACTCCAATGCCCAGTTTTAACAATGACGTCTTCTGGAGTCAGATGGTTCTTTCTATTAGTTGTGGGACTCCATGAATTTGCACATGTTAAAACTCACAGAACCTGCCAGGCATGGTAGTGCAAGCCTGTAACTGCAGTACTGGACGCAGGAGAACTGTGAGTTTAAAGCCAGCAAAGGTTATACAGTGAGATTTGTCTCAAAAAAATAAATAAGCAAATAAATAAATTCATAGACTTATATAAAAAAAAATCTTCCACCCAAACTCTTAAATGAAGAAAATAGAAGACAGGCAAAGCAATGAAGTTGTTGAATCATTCGTGCCAGTTCCATCAAAACTGAAAATACCATCGATAACCATCATATCACAGAACACAAATTTTACAGTATCTAGACAAAAATGTACAGCCCACTCTGGGGTTTAAATTTAACTTGTTTTAGATATAAATAACTTCTGCTCATAATTGTAGTGAAGGTTTAATAGGGTCCTTTCTGAACACAAAAAATATGTGGACTTCAGCATTCTATGACTGGTTCATCTTAGCAGAAGCACATCATTGCCTGTGCAGTCAAGGCAAAAGAAAACGAACTATCTAAGGGATGAGAGGAATGTGCCAATCCTCTTTGCCCCTCGGAATTCCCAAAGTCAATGCAGCTAGCACCTGGTACAGTGACTTCAATGCAAGCTTGGAGTTGACATTCCTAGGGAGAGACTCACAATAAACCTAGATCATTCCTGAAGATCTATAATACAATCCTTTGTAACCTAAGCAGTCAGCTGTTTCACTGAAACTACGGAAGCATGCAACAACTGTGCTTGCGTGTTCTCTCTCTCTCTCTCTCTCTCTCTCTCTCTCTCTCTCTCTCACACACACACACACACACACACACACACACACACAGAGCTTCTGTGCATATAAAATGCACATATGTCTGTGTAGATACAAAACCCAACTCAATCGAGTCAGTGTCTTAGTTTCTTCTCCTTTTGCTGTGATAAAATACCCCGACAAAAGCAACTTCCAGGAGAGAGGGCTTCTTCTGGCCCAGTTACGAGTTACAATCCATCATAAAGGGGAAATCACAGTCCCAGGGAGCTGGTCCCTCCCATCACACCCATATCATGGGACAGAGAACAATGCATGAAAGCACTTTGCTAGGGCTCAGCCCACTTTCTCCACTCAGGAGTCTCCTGCCCACAGTTAAAAAGGGTCCCCCTGATAACACCAACTGACATGCTAACTTGGATAGGGGAAATCTCATAAAGCCCACCCCTAGGTGAAGAGCTATAGGCAATCAAGGGATGTTGAGAAAGGGAGAACCAGTTTTCTCCAAGGATGAGTCTCCTTATAGGTTACCTAATCTCAAGTAGTCAGCTCAAACACATGCACATAAGAGCAACATTAAATGGACTCAGTAGGCTGTATGTACATATACATGTACATCTATGTGATAATAACTAAAGAAGAGGAGGTCATGAATTTGAGAGGGAGTGGGGGAGTAAGAAAGGAACTGGAGGGAGGTGGTAATGGTGTAAACAGTACTCATTTATGAAATTCTCAACAAATTAAAAAAGATGGACCTCCTCACATCAATTACCAAAACCAATACAATTCCTCACAGACATTCTCAGAGGCTAACTTTAATGCAGACAATCCCTCAGAGGTATACCAGAGGCTTGCCTTCTAGGTGTAAAGTTGACAATTAATACTAACCATCACATATGGGAAGTTCTAAAACGTTTAACTATCAGTAATTTTAATGTATAGATTATTAAGATACTTATTTAGTGTCTACATTTGCAATGCACTATATATATAACAAGGCTAGAGACATATTAGTAAGCTAGAAAGATGAGATCTGTGCCCAAGTGTATCCCACATACTTTAATACACCAACAGGTCTTGTTTCCATCAACCATCTAAAACAATGATTCTCAACATGCGGGTCAAGACTCCTTTGGAGGAAGAACAATCCTTTCACGGGGGTCACCTAAGACTACTTGCATATCAGATATTTACATTACATTTCATAACAGTAGCAACATGACAAACTGTAGTAAAGGGTCACAGCATTAGGAAGGTTGAGAACCACTGGTTTAAAGTAAATGATGAAAACATTCCAGGTCAGAGATAGTCAACTAGTGATGATGTAGCACCAGAATACATTCTTAATGAAAAAATATGTACTATGGACTCTAGATTTCTATACATGCATCACATAAAGCGCTGAGACAGAAAAGTAGGAGGAAGGTAAAAGAGGACTCGATTGAGAAGCACACTAGCCACACCAAGAACTCCAGACTGATCTTGTTGGCAATTAGAACATGTTAAAGAGCAGTAAGAAGCCCAGGTGGTGTGGCACACAGCTAAAATACCAGCACCTGGAAGGGTATGGGCAGGAAGACCAGGTTCAAGGTCAGGCTCAGCTCTATAACCAGCCCAAGTTAAAACAAGTGCAGGGGAAAGAAAAAGAAGAGAGACAACAAACAGAGTTTCAGGAGGTTTAATTTCTGTTTTGTTTGGGTTATGTTTGGAGCAGCAGGACTGTAGGTGTACATTCCCATACCTGCAGGGCTGTAGGTGTACATTCCCATACCTGCAGGACTGTAGGTGTACATTCCCATACCTGCAGGACTGTAGGTGTACATTCCCATACCTGCAGGGCTGTACGTATACATTCCCATACCTGCAGGACTGTAGGTGTACATTCCCATACCTGCAGGACTGTAGGTATACATTCCCATACCTGCAGGGCTGTACGTATACATTCCCATACCTGCAGGGCTGTACGTATACATTCCCATATCTGTTTTATATGGTACTTGGGACTGACCCACGGCTTTCTGCATGCCAGGCAAGCCATAAGGAACAGCCTCAATTTTTTAAGTTTCTGTTTTAAATGAGTACGTATTTTTAAATGTCTGGATTATGGAGATAGGTTCACATGTGTACACTCCTTTAAGGAAATATAAAACAAAAGGTCACTGATAGTTAAATGTGGATCAGTTAGGTTCAATAATAAAACCAAGTATTCACTCAACTCTCCCAAAGCATCAAGAAAGTGTAATGTCCTATCCCTCACCAACTGCAGCATTGCCTGGGAGGGCCATGTGGGAGAGCCGACCCTGGGCACAGGTGTGGGAAAGCTGATCTCACTCTTCACCTGAGCAAGGCAGGAGAGCTGGCAGGCTGACCAAGTCAGCCACTACCCAGGCCCAGATCGCCCAGATCCAGGGCTTTGAGTTGGCCCACCGCAACACCTACCCCATCTATGACCTGCTGGAGCCTGTGAGTAACTGGTCCCACAGGACCAAAGCTGCAGGATCTCCATGATTCAGGGCAACAGCAGGATATCCGAGAGTCCTGGTGAGGACTGATAGTGTAGCAGAAGCCAGAAGTCTCAACTAGACCAAGGATTAACTGAATGAACATTTGCAAGTAAAGCTGCTTGGACAAAAGGGTCTACTGCATGACACACTGTGATACACCGCAGCTTCCACACAAGACTTTTTTTTTTTTCCTCTATTTTCTTTTGGGGAGGTTACAAGGGTGAAGGACAGACATGGAAAGACTGGGAGATAAGTGGGTTTGGGGTGCATGATGTGAAATTTACAAAGAATCAATAAAAAAAATTATGGGAAGAAAAAAGTGTAACGTTAGTATTAGTTAAATGCTTCACTCTTTTCAAATCATTCTTAGCTTCCCATGCTAACATTGTTAAAGACAGAGGGCATATGTGAAATGAAAAACTGCTCTTATTCCAAGATACGAGATACCAAATGTGACAAATTTACTAACTGGTTGAATACAGTTCAAATTAATTTTCTCTGGCCCTGATTCCATGACTTTAGTTTATATGCTGTTAATTCCTCGGCTGGGTTTTTGATGGTCTGCCCACTATTGGTCTTATCTAAAATCAATGTGATACGCACAAATAGCCAAGACTGATTTTTTTTTTCTGTCTAGGCACAAGCAAGTCTGACCATATAACCTTGCAAAGATTCTCCACACTGAATTTAATAAGTCTCAACTCCCACATGGCACACGGGGCTCTTTTGCAAGGTGTACTGCATTTCTTTATCATTTCCTGATCACTCACTCACCCCATGCTTTGGACTTACTGAACTCTGTAGCTCCTAACCCATCCCCAAATACTTTCTTCTTGTCACCCCCACTCCCACTTTACTAACTAACCGCTGCTATTTCCGATGTCTCCGTGCAGTAATAATATCCACAGACACTAGAAAAAGTGCCTCCTGTTCCTGTCACCTCTGTGAGAAGACAATGATACACAGAAGCTGCAAAGGCTCTAAAGCCAGCCACATCCTACCTGTCCCTAGACTCATGGGAGGGGGGTGCGTTTAAGTCACTGAATCTTTGAAATTAGTTATTATATGACAGTAACATAGCAGTAGCTTGATGAAATTAATTTACAATACAATTTTACTATTAATTGTCAGACAAATATTATGTTGCTTTGGTTATGACCTAATAGGTTAAAATCTTTTTGAAAACAGAAAAATCTTGCCAGTGGTGGCACACACTCATAATCCCAGCACTCGGGACAGAGGCAGGTGGATGGATCTCTGAGTTCGAGGCCAGCCTAGTCTACAGAGAGAGTTCCAGGACAGCCAGGACTACACAGAGAAATCCTGTCTCCAAACAAACACCAAAAAGAAGAAAGAAAATAGAAAATCTTTAACACTATCAAAAATTCTAACTTGTATTGGCATATATTCACTACACACAGTGATGAGTTTTTCAGACTTTCATTCAAGTGTTCTCTTGTCTTTTGATCATATTCACCCTACATTCATACCTTCTTTCTTCCCACTTCTACTTTCATTGTGTGTGTGTGTATGTGAGTGTGTGTGTGTGTCTAATGTCTACATGAACTCTAGAATCGCGTGTAAGAGAATACATGCACTATTAGCCTTTAGGAATTTGAACTCTTTTCTTATTATGATAATCTCTAGTTGCATCTCTTTTCCTGAAGATCATACATTATAGTCTTTGTTTTGTTTTTCAAGACAGGGTTTCTCTGTGTAGCTTTGGATTCTGTCCTGGAACTCGATCTGTAGACCAGGCTGACCTTGAACTCACAGAGATCCACCTGCCTCTGCCTCCTGAGTGCTGGGATTAAAAGTATCAGATTAGACATCTTAGTTAGGGTTTCTATTGCTGTAAAGAGACACCATGACCACAGAAACTCTTATAAAGGAAAACATGTAACTGGGGCTGGCTTACATGTTCAGAGTTTTAGTCCATTATCATCATGGCAAGATGCATGGTGGCCCCCAGGCAGAAATGGTGCTGGAGAGGTAGGTGAGAGTTCTACATCCAGACTGGCAGCAGCATGAAGAGAGTGACGGTGGGTCTGGCTTTGGCTTCTGAAACCCTTAAGCCCACCCCCCAGTGACGCATTTCCTCCAACACAGCCACACCTCCCATTAGTGCCATTCCCTCTGAGCCTATGGGGGCCATTTTCATTCAAACCACCACAGAAATATAAAACTCCTGTGTGTGTGTACATATATATATGCGCCACATTTTCTTTATGCCTGCACTGCTGATAGATGCCTAGGCCAATCCCATAGCCTGACTTTTTTTTTTTTTTTTGAGGTGGGGGTTGTTACTGTTTTGGGGTTTTTTGTTTGTTTGTTTGTTTGTTTTTTTTCGAGACAGGGTTTCTCTGTGTAACAGTCTTGGCTGTCCTGGATCTCACTTTGTAGACCAGGCTGGCCTAGAACCCACTGAGATCTGCTGGGATTAAAGGTGTGAGCCACTACCACCTGGCTATAGCTTGGCTATTGTTTATGCTGTTTTCTTTCTGTTAACAGAGTCTGTCTTTCTCAAACACCTGGCATACCACACCACTAAGAGAAGCACTAAAAGTCAACAGAAACAAAGTTTGAGAATGATCAGAAACACAAAGGGTCAAACATACTTCAAGAAGTGATCTGGAATAGTTCTTGTCAGGAACATCACCTTAATGCCTCCCAACTCTACAGAAAAACCTGGTAATAATAGTAATTATTTTAGTCATTGTGACCCAAATACTAAATACCTTTCTCTAAAAAGTTCACAATGCAAACCTCCAAGTGTTAAATCTAAGAATAGTCATGAATTAAGTGGAAAGTGGGAAATTAAATAATTTGTATTAGCATTAATTTTTTAAACTTAATTTTTTTGAGACAACAATCTGCTCAGGACTAAAATTCCAACATGACTGGTAATCACTCACCCCTGTAACTACTGATCATCTGTGCATCATCCCACCGACAATTTCACTAACTTCCAGTAGTACATGACGCCACTCTCCACAGGGTGTTAGCTAGATAGCGTGGACAATACAAAGCTGAAAGAAAAGAGAGTCTCTTCTCAAGGAGCTTAATGTCTGAGTGTGAGAGGCGTTTTGAAAGTTCACTTTACACTGCTAGGAAGTAAGTGTGAGTACTTAATCATGTCACATCTAAGTACAAGGAGACAGAAATACAACTCTATCAGCTCTGTGAAACTGCAAGGAATTCTTTTCATAGAACCAGAAAACTTCTGAAAAACACTAAAATCACTGTTAAAAACCCCAACTCTAACTGCATTAGTCACAGGTGCGCTTTACTGATTACTGTACTATTACCCAAGAGTCAGGCACAGCTGGCAAACATCTGCAATCCTAGCACAGAGTCTGAGGCATGAGGACCATGACTTCAAGACCATCCTGAATGGGCAATGTAACAAGATACTGTTGAAAAAACAATCCCAAGAACATAAACCAGGAGAGGCCAAAACTCTAATATATCCTAATAAATACATACCTTTAACCCACTAAAACTAATTGAAAAATCAATGTCCAAAACAATTCTGGAAAAAGTTACAAATTAATTATATAATAATAATAATAATAATAATAATGCGTTGTCAGCATTTTCAAACAGAAAAGACTACAATTACAAGTTGATAGAAGGCCAGACATGATGGCACACGCCTTTAATGCTAGCAAAGACAGGTGTATCTGTGAGTTAGAGGCCCCTGGTCTAGATAGCAAATTCCAGGCCATCCAGGGAAAAAACATAGGAAGACCCTGTCTCAAAAACAGACAAACAAACAAGAAAATGAAAGTCGTGGGTGTTGTATGATATTTTGTTTGTGTTCTGACAAATGAAGCTTTCCTGGAGATCAGAGGTCAGAGTTAGCCACTAGTTAACCATAGAGGCCAGGCAGTGGTGGCACACACCTTTAATCCCAGCACTTGGGAGGAGGAAGCAGGAAGATCAGGAGTTCAAGGCCACCCTGGGCTACACAAGATTAAACCAGTCT
Organism: Peromyscus attwateri; assembly: GCA_902168425.1. Classification (NCBI taxonomy): domain Eukaryota; kingdom Metazoa; phylum Chordata; class Mammalia; order Rodentia; family Cricetidae; genus Peromyscus; species Peromyscus attwateri. The sequence continues at coordinate 48,277 of CABHPP010135920.1, read as the reverse complement.
AAAAGAGAAACAGTGCCGGGCAGTGGTGGCTCACACCTTTAATCCCAGCACTTGGGAGGCTCGAGCATTTAATCCCAGCATTAAGGAAGTGGAGACAGAAATATAAGGCGGGTGGAGACAGGATCTTGCCCCCCAGTTGGGTCTGAGGGCCCCATAGAGACAGGATTCCCATATTCAGCCTGAGATTTCATAGAGGTAAGTCTCTGGTGGCTGGCTGCTCTGCTTCTCTGATCTTTCAGCTTTCACCCTCAATATCTGACTCTGGGTTTTTATTGTTAAGACTAATTGAGAATCACACAGGGTCTGGAAAAAGGGCTCCTCAGTTAAAAGCACTGGCTGTTCTTCCAAAGGATCCGGGTTTAATAGCCAGCACCCTATGGTGCTCATAACCAACTGTAATTCTTCTAGTCCTAGGGAATCTGATACCATCTTCTGGGTTCCCTGAACACCAGAAACTCACATAATATATATACACATATACATACATACATATATACATACAGGCAAAACACTCATACACATAAAAGTAATTTTAAAATCGTTTAAGTAAAATAAAATGAAGTCCTTCATCAAAACTCCTGCCAAGGAAGATTGTAAAGCAAGCCTTGACTGGCAAACACACTTGTCTTACTTTGTCCTATTATCTACCAAGAATTTAACCCCAAGATATTCCTCCAATTATCTGTATGCCCAAATATACAAATGTATATACACGCACTGTCCCAAGTGGATATTTTTCTATTTAACTGATAAATATGACTTCACTGTTGGCTGAAGAATAGTGGAGAAAGAGACTAGGCCAATATATTCTAACTACAAAGAGCTCAAGCTTAAGGTTCTGGTGCTTTTCACTGTTCTGTGCAAGAAAGATCTCCACCGCAATTATCCTCTACAGTTTTGGTCTAAATGTGTCCCAGTATACAAATAAAAGCATGAATTCCCCACCACAGAAATATTCACATCCTAATAGGTTACAGAGGTAAAAATAAGAAAAATTCCTTCCAAGAATGATCTTTGGGCATTTACAAGTGAGCAGGGTTCATGAACCATTGTGAAAGAGGCCCAGAAAGATTTTAAGGGCCAAAGGCTGGAGAGGACCAAAGCCAAACAGTGTCTTCTGGACATGAAAGAACCACTGTGTTCATGAGCAGGCAGAGAGACTATATAGAAGGAGAAATCTGGGAGGAAAAAGAAGTAGCCAGAGAAGGAGGAGAACTCCAGGAGGCCAGCCACCCAGCTACATAGCAAGCCATGGAGTAAGAGTAAGATTTACAGAAGTAGGAGAATGGGAAAAGCCCCAAGGCAAAAGCTATATGAGGCTAATTTAAAGTTAAGGAAATGCCAAGATAAGGCCAGGCATTCGTAAGTAATAATAAGACTGTGTGTGTGTGATTTATTTGGGAGCTGGGTGGTGGGCTCCCAAAAAAGAGTTTTAAAAAAAAAAAGGTTCTCTCAAGGAATAGAACTGATAGAATGGTTATTTTACATAGAGAGATATATAAAGGGGATTAATTAGAATGGCTTAGCCACTGTGGTCCAGTTAATTTAACAATGGTTGTCCACCAACAGAAAGTCCAAGAATCCAGTAGTTGTTCAATCCACGAGGCTGGATATCTCAGCTTCTCTTTAGTAAACTCTGAAATCCCAGAAAAGCAGGCTCTAATGTCAGTGAATGGATGGACTTGCCAGGGATAATGAAAGCAACAGGCAAAGAGCAAAGCTCCCTTCTTCCATGTCCTTTATACAGGCTGCCAGCAGAAAGTGTGGACAGATTTAGAGGTGGGTATTTCCAGCTCAAAGAGATCTGGATTAAAGGTGGGTCTTCCCACTTCAAATTATTTAATTAAAAAAAATTCCCTCACTGGTGTACACAGCACCTGGGTTTTAGTTAATTCCTGATGTAGTCAAGTTGATAAGCAAGAATAGCCATCACGGGGGCTGGAGAGATGGCTCAGTGGTTAAGAACACTGGCTGCTCTTCCAGAAGACCTGAGTTCAATTCCCAGCACCCACATGGCAGCTCACAACTGTCTGTAACTCCAGTTCTAGGGGATCTGACACCTTCACACCAATGCACATAAAATAAAGTTAAATAAATTTAAAAAAAAAAAAAAAAAAGAATAGCCATCACACCTCGATTAAGGAAATTCAAGCACGTTAGTTTATTTAGAAACAAAATTCTGCTTTTGATATACAGACCTTAAGAGGGAATGAATCAATGGAAAGATAAGTTTTTATTTTTGTTTTACATCAGGGTCTCATATATCCTAGGCCAGCCCGAATTTACTATGTGGACAGATGAGGGTGACCTTGAACTTGTGAGCCTCCTGCCACTGCCTCCTCAGTGCTGGGATTAGACATACACCACCACATCTTGTTTAGGTAGTGCCAGGGACTGAACATAAGGCTTCAGGCATCTAGGCAAGCATTCTACTAACTGATCCTCATCTCCAGCCATGCCGGAGAAGACGGATAAGGAAAAAGTCCTTGTCTCTAATGAGCAAGCAGAGAATGAAAACAGTGTGAGCTGAGTGTGAAGAAGGCAGAAGCAGGAAAAAAAATCATTAAATTCAAGGTCATCCTTCATTACACAGTAAGCCTGAGGACAGCCTGAGATATAGGACACCCTGTCATTGCCCTCTCCCCACGCCCACCCCCAAAATTGAGTAAAGTATTTGCCATGTCTGGTGACGTGAGTTCTATCATTGGAACCCACACAAAGGTGGAAAGAAAGAACCAAGTCTACAGTTGTCCTCTGACCGCCACACTTAAATACCACGGAACACATGCATGTGCGCGCACGCGCACACACACAACACACACACACACACACACACACACACACACACACACACACACAAATAAAAAACGCTTAAAGAAAAATCACTAAACAAAAGAAACCCACTATAAAAAGGTAAATAAAACCACACAAATAAAAATTACTGTTGGAGCCCTGAGCCCTGGTTGCAAGTCAGATGCTACACTAAACATCCAGATTATTTCAAAGATGCACTGAGATCCAACCCAACCCTTGAGGCTTCTGCCAAAATGGCACAAGTCAAGCTCCAAGAATAGCCCTGGCAGAGCCTTCCAATGACAGGCATCCTCAGAGAGACTGTAAAAGAGTGCCCTACTCTAGGACTAAAGACAGGTCACAGTGGCAGTCAGGTATCACTACCATTTTCCACTGTAGGCAAAGGTCCCAATAAACATTAGGTAAAGAAACGTGAGCATTAACAGCAATTTCTTGACAGGTAGTATTTAGAACACCAAAAGTGCTGAAAGAAACTTTTAAGAGAAGTCATCCCTCCTGCCCCCACCGTGTGTGTGTGTGTGTGTGTGTGTGTGTGTGTGTGTGTGTGTGTGTGCGCGCGCGCGCGCGCGCTTCCAAATGAAAGTCAAAGGACAATGTGCAGGAGTCAGTTCTCTCCTTCTACCATGTGGGGCCTGGGGACTGAATACAGGTTGTCATGCTTGGTGGCAAACACCCTTACCTGCTAAGCTACATCTTGGTGGCTCCTAAGCAACTTCTGAGGTTCTAATTTAAAAAATGGAGGCCCTTTCCCCTACAAGTTGAGACAGGTTATGTATTAACAGATTCTGTGACTAGTTAAAAAGTTGTTTTTAGGCCATGTATTTTATAAGAACTGATCACAGTCCTCTCAGTCATCAGCAGTCTAGGGAAAAATTGCTACCAAAAATGTTTTTCCTAAGTAGTTAAAGATACAAGGAGGCAAAACAGCTATCTCATACCATGTCCATTCTATGGACCCATGACTTGGGGATCCTACTATTATATGTGTAATATGTTCTGCATGTACTTGCTGCTAAACAAATATATTTATACTACTGCATCTGCAGGGATATCATTACATACAGAATAATATACAAATTTCAGCAACAAAAAGTTCAAGTTCCAACATGTCAAACCCTCACTGACATCACAACTATATCGAAGTATATATTCATTTAAGCTGTTAATCTTACATACTATTTTAACCACCAGCCCTCTTTTAAGGGAACTATTTTTTTTTAGGTTTGAAATTTAAAATGATTTTTGATTCCTTTGTCTTAAAGTTTCACTAAGTACTACCTATATCTAATCCCTTCAAGCAACAAGAGCTAGGGACATAGTCCAGGCCGTGATCTTTGCTTCCACCTACAGTGTTAGACCACAGGTGCTACATTCTTTAAAACTCCTTACAAAGCATTTGTTATGTTATTTGCTATAATATCACTCTTGTTGCTAGTGTTTAGCAAGACTTTTTGGATGTAGACTGCAGAGTAAATTTCTGATCAGATTATGATCTTTTGAGCCATAAAACATACATTAATAAATTTTGTGACATTTCAACATAAATGTACTTGAAAAGTCTTAGATTTAAAAAAGACTTTGTGTAAAAACTCAAATAAAACAAGAATTAGTATTCAAGGATTTGAATGTACTTTTATTGCTGAGCATATAAAATCTCTGTGCCACTGTATAATTAAATTGCTCTTTAAAGCAAAATAAAGGGAGGGGGACTAGATGTGGTTTATGCCTATAACCCTTGCACTCAAGAGGTAGAAGCAGGAGGATCAGAAGTTCAAGACTAGCCTTTTCTACACATCAAGCTCAAGGATACCCTGGACTATATGAGAGCCTGCCTTACAACAACAGCAAAGGGGCTAGAGAGATGGCTCAGCGGTTAGGAGTGCTGGCTGTTCTTCCAGAAGTCCTGAGTTCAATTCCCAGCAACCACATGGTGGCTCACAACCACCTGTAATGAGATCTGGTGCCATATTCTGGCCTGCAGGGACACATGCAGGCAGAACACTATATACATAATAAATAAACATTTTTAAAAATTAAAAAAAAAAAAACAGCGAAAGTAAATAAAGGGGAAGAAAGGGACCAATGTATTGTAAATATAGGTCTCGTGCCAGTCCACTGTAATACCAGTCATATTACATTCCAGCCTTGTAGGTAAGATCAAGTGAAATGCCAGCTAGGACTTAAGAGAGAGTATAGATAGGTAATTAGAGCTCCATGCTTATTCTTATCTTATTTATCATTGTTGCTGTTGCTGCTGCTGCTGTCACTGTGTGTGGGGCACATGCCTTCCATGACATTCACGTCAATTTGGTTGATTTTAGTATCTCTTCCAACTTTAAGTAGGTTTCAGGGATGAACACAGGGTGTCAGGCTTGCACGGCAAATGCTTCACCAATAAAGTCATCTCACCCTAACGCTGTTTTTAAAAGTAAGGTAATAAGTAAAGACAGGCTGAGAGTCATTTAAGGTCATGTAATTAGGACCTTGTAGGCAGAATTATTTCTGTAGAACAAATCCCTGTTCATTGCAGGTAGGAATATAAAACGGACTTACCACTGTGTGAACACAGAATCAGCATATAATTCAGCAATTCCTCTCCTAGGTACACCAATCTTAATGAATGAAAACAAGGACTCAGACAGACACTGGCATATACTAAAGTTCAGAGGCATGTTTCATAATAGGCAGAAAGTAGAAAGAACCCAAGTGTCCACAGATGAATTAATAAACCAAATGTTTATTATCTAACATAGTTAGATATTGTTAAGCCGGGAAAATGAACAAGGTTCTGAAACATGCTGTAATGTGTTGAACCTTGAAAATACACTAACATAAGCTAAACACAAAAAGACAAATACTACATGGTTCCACTTCAACAAAATATCTATCCAAGGCAAATTCACAGTGAAAAAGAAGTCACCAGGGATCATGAGTAGGAATGAGGAAGTATTCCTTCCTGGAGACAAGAGTTTCCATGTTGCCTGATGAAAAAAAATTTAGGAATAGACAATAGTAATGGTTACACACTATGAATTTAATTAATGGCATGGAATTGTATACACAAAGTTAGTGAAATGGACCAAGAAAAAAGTGATCAGGTTGTTTGTTTTTTGTTTGTTTGTTTGGTTGGTTGGTTTTTCAAGACAGGTTTCTCTGTGTAGCCCTGACTGTCCTGGAACTTGCTCTGTAAATCAGCCTGCCCTTGAACTCAAAGATCAGCCTGCCTCTGCCTCCTGAGTGATGAGATTAAATGTGTGCCCCACCACCACCCAGCTAATTGATCAGATTTTAATTCCAATTAGTTAATTTAAAATTTTAAGCTAAATATAATTAAATAAATTTGAATTTTCAAACAATTATTTGCATACTAAACTTTTTCCTTCCCTTCCACTCAAACTGGGGGCCCACACATGCTCAGCAAGCCCTCTACCACTAATCTAAAGCCTTGATTCTGTATAAAAAAATGTTCACACCAAAGGCGAAAAAAATTTCCAAGACATTTTGAATATGCTTATAAGTTCCTTGACTACTGTTTTACCTAACTGTTCTCACAATTAAAATTAGAGAGCACATAGGAAGCATAAAATTGTATGGCACAATGATTAAGATTATGTCCTTTCAAAGGCAAAAACTTATCATCAAGTCATTAGTTCTAAGAAAGACACGCATGCACCAACTGACATCAGTACGAAAGAAGAGCAGCACTACTGGAAAGGGGGAAGCTGGGGAACAACTGCACTTCCACAGTTACATCTTAGCAGGAGCTAACTCAATGAGTCACCAGTTGAAAATGCACAGAACTCAGCTGTACTTCTCTAGAAGGAAGGGTATGGCTTACATAATTCAGTACAATTATTTAGAGTGCACAGATAACTCCTCCACACGAAAGCAAAGTCTGTAATTCTAAGCTTCCTATCTCAAATCCCAATCCTGTAATAAGCAACCACATTACACTAATTATGACTGTTACAATAACTACTCATTGGAATTATTTATAACTGATTATTTCACAAGTCAAGTGTCTAAGCAATTTTCACCTTGAAAGGGCAAGGAAGGGCTAGCTCTGAGGTAAAGAACACTGCCTCGCACGCCAATACCTCAGTTCAAACTCTAGCTCAACAGAAAACAGAAAAAGACAAGGAAATAAAATTTAATAGCCAGGATAGTCTATAACATAACATACTATAAATACTAGGATAGATAAGCAATAGGGTTTTATTTTTTAAGTTATTTTGTTTTTATCTATTTGTTTTTTAATGCAAAGCACCTGTTTGTCAAGATGGCTCAGTGAGTAAAGGAACCTGCCACCAAGCCCAAGGAGACCTGCCATCAATCCCCAGGACATATACAACAGAAGGAGAGAACCACCTTCCTCAAGCTGTCCTCTGACCTCTACATACACTCTGTGATATGCAAGTGCCTACACACATACATTCACACAAAAAACAAATAAATAAAAATGGTGGGATAGAGTTAAGGGAGACTAAGGTAATAATAAGCCATGGTCTGTGGTCCTCAAGAACCTCATATACTGACTGGGGCCAGGAAATGGCCCCACAGGTAAAGACACCTGCAATCAAGTTGATAACTTGAGTCGGACCCCTGGGGCCCACATGGTATAAGGAGAGACAGACTCCCACAAGTTGTCCTCTGACCTCCATACATGCACTATGCCTTCTATGTGCCCACAGGAATACATATACAAATAAACAAACAAACAAATAAATAAATAAATAAATAAAGATAGTTTAACGCTTTTCTAATAACCTCATGAGGCTGAAGAGAAGGCCCAGTGGTTATGAGCACTTACTGCTCTTGCAGAAGAGCAAGGTGCAGTTCTCAGCACTCCCACGACAGCTCACAACTGCCTGCAACTCCAGTTCTAGGGAATTCAGCATCCTCTTCTGACCTCCATGGGCTCTTACACATGTTGGACACACAGACACACAGACACACACACACACACACACACACACACACAAAATAAATAAATCTGAAAGTGTTTTTAAAAAAGAATCTCACACTAATAGAAACACAAAAAGAAATCAGACATTATAATACAAAGACATAACCAAATGTTTTGTGATCACAGAGCAAGAATGTCTACTAGTTAAGCCAGATGTGGTAGGTAGCCCATGCCTGTAATCCCAGCACTTGGGGAATGGAGGCAGACAGATCAGGAATTCAAGGCCAGGATCAACTATGTAGCAAGTCAGAGGTCAGCCTGAACTACATGAGATGCTACCACAAAACACAAACTAGAAAAATGAAGGAAAAAGAAAAAGAGTGTCTACTAGACAAAGTCAACAGCCTCTTGAAAGAACTTTTAGAGCTGGGGAGAGAGCTCAGTTAGTCAAGTGCATGAGGACCTGATTGAGAACCTCAAGCACCATACCTCAAGCACCATATAAAAAAAAGCCAGGCAGGCACAGCAGTCCACTCCTGTAAATCCTGCACCAGAGAAACAAAGACAGAAGGATCCCTGGGGGCGGCATGCAAGCCAGTCAGGTTAGCTGAATCAGAGTTCAGTGAGAGACTTTGACAAAAAATAAGGTAGCCAATTACCGAGAAAGAACTCCTCACACCCTCAAACTCTGGCCTCCACATGCATCCATACACCTACACTAGCAAAATGCACGCACGCACGCACGCATTTCCCTGAAGTCAATGAAAGCTGGTAATCAAGAAGTAACAGGAAAAAGACTGACACTTTCCCGTATTACCACAGAGCCCCCTCCGAGGAGCTGGCGTGTGCATATTCACAAGAAGGTCAAATTAGGTCAACACCAGCAGTCAATCACCCCATCACCCTTATAATCCTCAAAAAGATGGGCTGGTAAATGGGCTTAGCAGGTAAAGCCACCTGTTGCCAAGTCTGATGACCAGAGTTCAATCCCCGGAACCAACATAGTGCAAGAAGAAAACCGGACAGCCACCCTCTCCTCTCCTCTCCTCTCCCCCCCCCCCCCCCCCCCCCCCCCCCCCCTCCCCCTCTCCCCCTCCCTCCCTCTCCCTCTCTCTCTCTCTCTCTCTCTCTCTCTCTCTCTCTCTCTCTCTCAATTTTTTTAAAAGAATCCTGACGAAGAAAATTTTGCTTCTAATCATTTTTCAAGTCTCAGGCTGGGGTTGCATCTCAGTGACACAGCTTGTCAGTCAGAGAGAGAAGAGGAGAGATGGGGGGGGGAGAGAAAGATAGTTTGGGGGGGAGCTGTCATGTTTTGAGATTACCATGAGTACAAAACCAGAGAAATTATTCTACTACAGTAAAGGAGTGCTGACAATCAGATTAATGGAGTCTGAGTCCTGGGAAAATCCTCTAACTTCCTCAGGCTCCATCTACAAAACACACAAAAGAATAATTCTTAAGCCATCTGTACATTTTGGGGTTGCAGTAGCAATCAAGAAACTCTCTGTGGGGTGCTGCAGAGATGGCTCAGCAGTTTCGAGCACTTGCTGCTTCTGCAGAGGATCCAAGTTTGGTTCCCAGCATCAATCTGGTGGTTTACAACCATCTGTAACTCCAAGGGATCTGGTGCCTTCTTCTGATCTCCATGGGCACATACCCAGTGGACTCATATACATGCCAATAAAAGATCCACACACAGAAAAGTAAGTAAATCTTTTAAAAGAACACAGCTGGGTGTACACACACACACACACACATGCTCTGAAGGACTGAACCCGGGTCTTGTACATGGCGGCACACAAGTGCTGTGTCACTGAGCTGCAACCCAGGCCTGACACCTGATTAATGATCAGGAACACAATAATTTTCTTCCTCAGGGTTTTTTTTCTTAATTCTATTTAGTGTGTGTGTCTGTGGTGTGTGTGTGTGTGTCTGTGGTGTGTGGGTGTGGGTGTGGGGGGGGAGGGTGTGCACACGTCAAAGTACCCATGAATGAGAGCACACGCAGAACTCAGGACGCAGAGGCAGGAGTTCGAGGCCAGCCTGGTCTACATACAGTTCCAGGACAGCCAGGACTACATAAACTCTCAAAAAACCAAAGCAAATAATTCTGTGTGGGGCTGGAGAGACGGCAAAACACTTGATGGATCCCAAATACCTACAACTCAAGATCCTTCTTCTTCTGTCCTTTGCAGGCACCTGCACAGATGTACGTAAAACTATACATGAACATGCATGCGCGCGCGCACACACACAAATTTTCTTAATGTACAAAAAAACATTTTAATGTACCTGAAAAACTGTTTTTCTTTCACCGCTGTTCTATCTTTACCCTCCCTTACGGCGTCCCCAGCCCTGTGCTGCCAAGGCCCTTCTGCTTTCCTGGCTTCCACACACACTCCAGTTAAACACACCAAACTAAGTACCTGTGAGTAGGATCAAGACATGAGAGAGAATACTTGGCATTTGTCTTCCTGAGCCTAGGGTTACCTTGGTATACTTTTTTCCAGTCCCAGTCATTTATCTGCAAATTTCATGATTTACTTTTTCTTTTTTTTTTTTTCCTTTTTTTTAATTTCCCGGAGCTGAGGACCGAACTCAGGGCCTTGTGCTTGCTAGGCAAGCGCTCTACCACTGAGCTAAATCCCCAACCCCAATTTACTTTTTCTTTATAGCCAAATAAAATCCCATTGTGTTTATGTACTACATTTTCATGGACATCTGGCTGCTTCCATTGTGAATATTGTGAATAGAGCAGCAATGTTACCTGTACAAGGTTAATCCATTCAAAATTCCAGCATGGATGGAAGAGGGACTTACAAGGTTGATGGCTGCTGCGAGAGGGAGATTCATTTTTCCTTAAGGGTAGATTTTTCCACTGGTAGATTGTTCATATTTTAACGGATGACCCCACATTCATGTGCATATGAGCAGTACTAACTGGTTTCAGTACACTGAAGGGGGAGTAGATAGATAGGATATGTTAGGGCATCCTGGGGCAGTATGAGATAGAAGGGTAGATCAAAATACAATGTAAACATACTGTTATGAATTTATTATTATTTCTTACTCCTATTCTTCAAAGGCAGAGCTCAATCTAGGGGAAAATAGTATGCAACTCAATTTGAAAACGTGAATTGTAATGATCAGTGTCATCTAGTCTACCATTATTTTGGCCTCATAACCATCTCTCTGCTCTCACTTTATCCCAAGAATTTATTCTTCACAAAGCAGCCAGACTGAATCTTTTCAACCGAAACCCTCTAGCAGACTCCTCTTCTGATGTCTCACAATGCCATATAAGCCTTGTATGGACTGGTCATCAGCAGTTCTGATCGCCCATCCTTAACTTGTCTTTTGCTGTTTATGTATTGCATCTTCCCTTCTCTCCTCAAGGCAGTCCTCTCTAGCCACTTCCACACAGCACCCTCTCTGCTCTGAACATCCTCTCTAGAGCACTGTCCTTCACGGTCCTTCCCCTGGAATGCTGCTCTCCTGAAAACCACTAGTCAAACGCCTTTCGGACCCATTCTCTACTCAAATGTCACCATTACCCTGTCCTCTTATCAACTTTATTCTCTTCAGAACTCAGCTCCACACAGCAGCACAGTAAATACGCAGCAGACCCCCACAATGTAATCGACACCAAGGCCGGGGCCGTGAAAACATCACTGCTGAGTGCCAGTATCATCCCACTTCTGTCAGATGCTCACAAAGTGCTGCGTCGGGCTGCAGAGATGGCTCAGAGGTTAAGAGCACCGACTGCTCTTCCAGAGGTCCTGAGTTCAATTCCCAGCAACCACATGATGACTCACAACCATCTGTAATGAGATCTGGTGCCTTCTTCTGGCCTGCAGTCATACATGCTGTATACATAATAAATAAATAAATCTTAAAAAAATGCTGGGTACATAAATGTAAAGTGTCTAACTCCAGACTCCATATTGTCAACTTTATTTCATTATGTACACCAAGTTGAAGTCCTTTAAATCAGGAATGTTGTATTTAATCTGAAAATACTGACAGCCTCTTAGGGAACATAAGGAAGTGATAGGGAGACTAAATGTATACTTCTGAAATCTTCAAATAGTAGTGTGTTAATTTTCTAAAACTAAATAAACTTTAAAATTTTTAACAGTAGTAAAAATGCCTAAACTAATTTTCTGATTGACTCTGCATTCTCAAGGTGCAGAACACTTACTAAGGATGTAGCTCAGCAACAGAACACTGACTATATGTACAAGGCCCTGGGATAGTTCCTCAGCAAAGGAGGAATGAAAAAATAAAAATAGAGATGCAGAACACTAACCCCAACGCACATTACATAATTTTTTATTCTGAAGTGTTTTAATATGATTCTTAACAAATTCTCAGAGCACAGAACATTCTAAAATGTTACCCTTACTCTCTTGTGTCATATCTTAACTACACTGTCACTAAGAAGTTACTTACATTCATTAGCTCCCCCACAAAAAGTCCAACAGTTGTCAGAACGCTTCTACTGATTATAAAGCCTGATGACAGGAGGGAACAGCTCTGACCTCTAGTATCCTTCTTTTACATCAGTTCACTTCTGACACACATCCAGAGATGGCATCAGACCTCAGTGGTTGAGGTCTTAGTCCCACATAACTGTTCCCCTTTTCTGATGCTAGTACATCAGGGTTCCTACAACACTTTTCTCTGGGGTTTGTCTAATCTGCTCAGGGAACCCGGAGAAACAGTTTACTTCTATGCATCCTGTTTTTAACTAAAGACTGTCACAGGAATACAGATCAACAGAAGAAGAGATGTACAGAGAGAGCAAGGACGAGTCAAAGGACAGAACCTCCAAGCCCTGCAGGAGCCACTCTCTCTACACACTCAGCTACAGAAAATCTGCGGGAACCCAGTCCTCTGGGGGTCACAGAGCCTCCATTATATAGGCCAATGAAATCAATAGCTACTGGCCATAAACTCATCTCCTCTTCCCTCCCCAAAGGCTGGGGTACAGCTCAAACTGAAGCAAGCACTTAGAAATGTTGCACTGTTATCAGAAACCACATTGCCAAAAACAACAATGAAGACGATTCCAGAGTATATGTCAGTCTACGCAGACCGTAAAGTCAGTCAGTGGTGAGCAGGGTGGGTGGCGAAGGAGCTGCGAAAGGAAAACAAGAGCCTGCTTCTCCGTAGAGTTATTAGAGACACTCAGCTCTCTTGGGAACGGTGCTTCTTTCAACTGTCATGAAGGCCACAGGGCAGAAGTCACTAAATTGATGACAGGTGAAAATTATAAAACCATAATTTACAAAAAAAAAAAAAAGTACTGAGACTACCAACAAGAAAGAAAAAAGACTATTGTACTTAATTTTTTTTTCTTTCATTTTTTTTGTATGGGGGGGGTAGTTACTGAGTACTGGAAGAGGCAGTGGTAAACAAATGTACTGCCTAAAGCCTTAAATTCAAACTCAGATAATGTTTTACTGGCTGTCTGTCTTCAAATTAAATTATTAACTATGGCATGGTAGCATGACAATCTTATTCTTCCTTTATGAAATTACTTTATATATATATACTTTATATATATATATATATATATATTCATAGTCTCATGTCACCTAATCTGTATTCTTCCAATTTTAGTTGAAGTAAGATTGCCACTAATCTACACTCAGTTCAGATTCTTAAAAGTCACAAGACTTTCCCCCCATTAGTAACCAATATTCTACACAGTGATATATGAAAAACAGAACAGAACTGAAATTAGAAAATTTGATCATTGCTGGATGGTGGCAGTGCACGCCTTTAATACCAGCACTCAGGAGGCAGAAGCAGATGGATCTCTGAGTTTGAGGCCCGTCAGAGATACTGTCTTGGAAAAACCAAACAAACAAACAAACAAACAAACAAACTGACCATCAACTGGAAACGGCCTCAGAAATGAAAGGTTCTGGGGAAAAACACTGTCTCACATGCAACGGTGGTGTGTGAGCCCATGAAAATAAGCAAGCTAACTGGTCTAAACACAAGCACTGGAAATGGTCTTTTCTTGCTGTGGTAGTTTGGAAAATATACATTGTATTATAATAATCAAGAAAGTATAAAAACAAAACCGTCTTATATTTCACATATGAATATGTGAATTAACTCACATATGAATATGAATTAATCCTATTTCACTGCTTAGTCGGGATACAGAACTGGGACCTTTACTTAGTAGATCTAGAACGAGTTAGGGAAATTGGTCCACAGAGGTACACTGTCTGTTAGTCCAGCACAGCCGCTACCATGGGAATGCTAAGTCACCCAAACCAGACAGACAAACGAAAGGCCCTATTACCCTAACTCTCTTATTTCCCATGTCAGTGGGGAAATGAGGATAAAACAAATGTACAACAGTATGTCAAATGCAACCCTACCACCCAACACTGTTGCGTCTGTAATGGCCTACAGAACTCTCTCTCTCAGACCTCCTTACTCTGAAGATAAATACATATATTGTTCTGATCCCACAGGCCTCAATTTTCATTTTCCAAGTCTCATTCTCATGATTGCACACAGCTTCACTCATCTGTTGTAAACTAGCATAAATTAGGTAAACTGAATTAGATTTGGTAATTAAGTTAACCTTTATTTATTAACGTAGAATGAAAACACACAGTATACAGGAAAATTACATAGTCATCTCACACAGAAAAACTGTGTGTGTGTGTGTAGGAAGGTGGTTAGGACAACTAAATTTGTTTTTCTGAGTTTTTTATTTATTTATTTATTTATTTATTTATTTTTTTTATTTTTTTTTTTTTTTTGGTTTTTCGAGACAGGGTTTCTCTGTGTAGCTTTGCGCCTTTTCCTGGAGCTCACTTGGTAGCCCAGGCTGGCCTCGAACTCACAGAGATCCGCCTGCCTCTGCCTCCCGAGTGCTGGGATTAAAGGCGTGCGCCACCAACGCCCGGCTGAGTTTTTTATTTTTGATGTGCATTGGTGTTTCGCCTGCATGTATGCCTGTGTGAGGGTGTCGTATCCCTTGGAACTGGAGTTACAGATAGTTGTGAGCTGCCATGTGGGTGCTAGGAATTGAACCAAGTCCTCTGGAAGAGCAGCCAGTTCTCTTAACTGCTGAGGCATCTCTCCAGCCCCAGGGCAACTACATTTTAAGTACATATCTGTACACCTGTGATGCAAGCCTGTAGTCAGGAGGCTGGGACAGCAGGGTGCTGAGTGCAAGTCAATCTGGGCAACTCAGCAAGACCTTGCCTCAAAATAATAATTTTTGAAAAGGGGGTGGGGAGTGAGAAGTAGAGGAAATAGGGCCCAGGAGATGGCTCACCTAGTCAAGGAACTTGCCACCAAGCCTGATGAGCTGAGTTCTAACCTGGGACTCGTGGCGAAAGAAGAAGTGACTCCCAAAGGTTGTCCTTTGATCCCCACATGTGTCCTACAGCACACATATTCGAGTATACAAGCACACACATACAAAATAAAGCACACACATACAAAATAAAACTTATTTTTTTAGAGGCACATAAAAAGTAAGATATTTTAAAAGGTTAAGGATATAGTTTAGTGGTAAAACACCTGCCTAGCATGTGTAAAGACTTGAGTTCAATTCCCAGCACTGCAGATAAAGGAAATTTTGAACTAGGTGTAGTCCCAAGTACCAGGAAGTCTGAGGCAAAAGGACAGCTTAAGCCATGGTGTTTGGAGGCTAGCCTTCACAACACAGCAAGTCTTTTGGAAGTGATGTCTTAATAAACACAATTTTGGTTGAGCTAAGTATTTTCTGAATCATTAAGTCTAATGACTTTTTGAGGAGGGGGACTCAAAAACGTGAAATCTGTGGGCTGGAGAGATGGCTCAGAGGTTAAGAGCACTGATTGCTCTTCCAGAGGTCCTGAGTTCAATTCCCAGCAACCACATGGTAGCTCTGTAATGAGATCTGGTGATCTCATGTAGTGAAATCTGTTTCAAGTGGGAAATTACAGACCCCAACATGCCGCATTAACTATAGGTACATGCTTTGATTTGGAAGTGATTTGAGTGTATACCCCAATGGTTCATGTTGTGAAATTCAATCTCTGATGTTTAGAGGTGAGTACTTTAGGAATTGATTAGGATTAAACAAGAAGGGCTTCATGACTGAATCCTGGTGGCTAGTAAGAAGGTATAGAAACCAGGACAGACAGATGAACACAGACACACACATATACATACACATACACACACACATACACACACACACACACACTCCTAATAACCTTTTCTTAATACATAAGTGCCTAAACTACTTTTTTAAAAATTTGCCATATTAAATATGAACTCAGTTCAAGGCCATCCCCAACTATATACTAAGTTCAAGACCAACTCAACTATATGGCACACTAGAAAGAGAAGGGGGGGAGGAGAGAGAGAATAGCAAGAGCATTCTCTCTCTGCTTTATATATTTTTCTTTTTTATTAATTTTTAAACATACTAACCACAGTTCCCCCTCCCTCATCTCCTCCTGTTTCCTCCCCCCACCTCTTTATAATTTTTTTTGACTTTGTGTCCATTGACATTTTGCCTGAATGTATGTCTGTGTGAGGATCTTGGATCCTAGAGTTATAGATCGTTGTGAGCTGCCATGTGGGTGCTGGGAATTGAACCTGGGACCTCTGGAAGAGCAGTCAGTGCTCTTAACCACTGAGCCATCTCTCCAGCTCCCATTATTTTTCTTTATAACTCACACTGCACTGTATTTTCTTGTGTAACCGGAAAGAAATGGAGATGATAACGAAGTGTTCAAACTGCCCAGTTGTTCATGTGTTTGTTTTTGGTAACAGGGTCTCAGCACATAGCCCAAGCTAGCCTTGCACTGAAGATCCCTACTTCTGTCTCCCTCCAGAGTACCAGTGCTGAGACCACAGGCACACACCACCAGAGAGCCAGCTTGTTAAATACTCTCGAAGGTAACACGAAGGTTCTTTGGGTTGCCAGTCTCTAAGGCCACAAACATAATACTTTCTCAGTGTTTAGAAGAACAGACATAATTTAAAAAAGAAATGATAACTCTAACCAAATACCAGCTTTTCTGATTTTCCAAGGAAAACTATAATGTACAAAACAAGTAAGAAACATGTTCTGTACCAAAGAAGAAAACGATAACTTTCTCCCAAGTGATCAAAGAAGTCAGTTTGAGATCGCACCATTAGAATTAGTGGCCAAAGCCGGGCGTTGGTGGCGCACGCCTTTAATCCCAGCACTCGGGAAGCAGAGCCAGGCGGATCTCTGTGAGTTCGAGGCCAGCCTGGGCTACCAAGTGAGCTCCAGGAAAGGCGCAAAGCTACACAAACAAAACCCTTTCCAAAAAAAAAAAAAAAAAAAAAACAAAAAAAAAAAAAAAAAAGAATTAGTGGCCAATAAATTTTCACATTTTTTGTAACAAAACAGAGCCAGCAGGATGGCTCCGTGAGTAAAGGTGGCTTGCTGCCAACCCTGACAACCCAAGTTCCAGCACTGGACCCCCACGCAGTAGAAGAGAGGAGCCTCCTGCAGGCTGTCTTTTGACCTCCCCACACACACATCACACCAGCAAGTTCGTGTAGAAGATAAAAGGACAGCAAAGCCTTGCCAGAGGTGCACACTATTGTCAAAGTTAACAGCCCAAAGCAGCCCTAAAGGTCTACTTCCTTCACATAAGCCAATGAGACAGTGCTACCACACTAGAGGGAGGTCATCTTGAAGCTGTAGTGAGAACTGGATCTTCTGCCTAGACACTGGAGTAGCCCCTAGTGGCCTGGTAAGGAACAGTTTTTTAATTTAGTAAAACTGATGATAAATTTACTTGCAAAAAAACACCCTCCTTTTTTACACATAGTGAAAGCAATATTAACACTAGTTTTTGTAAATGTTATAATTTTGAGATCAATAAAATTCTTGCCGGGCTGTGGTGGCGCACGCCTTTAATCCCAGCACTCGGGAGGCAGAGCCAGGCAGATCTCTGTGAGTTCAAGGCCAGCCTGGTCTACCAAGTGAGTTCCAGGAAAGGCACAAAGCTACACAGAGAAACCGTGTCTCGAAAAACTTAAAAAAAACAACTTACAAAATAGAAACCTGTTTTTTCCTAAAGTATTGTTTCTAATATGATCTTTTCAAAGTACTTTTACATAAATTTTGAAATTAAAACCTACTTAATATTTTCCTAGAACATAATTTAAATAAAGGAATTTATTATGAAAGTTAAAATACTTCATTGATCTAAAAGTCAACAACCTAATTATTAATATTAATTAATATTAATATTAATTATTGTGAATATTAAGCAGGATGCTTTCTAAAAAGCCAGTAGTTGCCAAAACTACTCATAGGGGCTTAGAAATTATTTGCTTATGTAACATATTATTTCTGTTAATGTAGAATAAAAAGAATAACTGAAACACATTTTTTTTTTTTTTTTTTTGAGACAAGGTCTCCTTATGTTGCCTCAAGTTTACAATGATCCTCCTAATCCTCCCTCTTCAATCCTGGGACTACAATCCAGCACCACCAACTGTGCCCTTAGCTGAAAAACAATTTAAAGGCATCGTTAACATCATTATTTAAAAAAAAAAAAAAAAAAAAGTACCTACTTGTGATAGCTAGTCTTGGCTGTCAACTTGACTACATCTGAAATTTAACAAAAATCCAAAGCAGCTAGGCACACCAAGGGATCATTATTGATTGGATCATTTGAGGTGAGAAGACCCACCCTAAAACCTGGATCTTTTGAGTAGGAAGACTCACCCTAACTCTGGGCCACACCTTCTGGTGGCAGCCGATATAAAAGAAGAAAGAAGGGGCTGGAGAGATGGCTCAGTGGTTAAGAGCACTAACTGCTCTTCCAAAGGTCATGAGTTCAGTTCCCAGCAACCACATGGTGGCTCACAGCCACCTGTAATGAGATCTGGTGCCCTCTTCTGGCCTGCAGGGACACATGCAGGCAGAATGATGTATACATAATAAAAAAATCTTTACAAAAATATATTGCCAGGCGGTGGTGGCGCACGACTTTAATCCCAGCACTTGGGAGGCAGAGCCAGGTGGATCTCTGTGAGTTCGAGGCCAGCCTGGGCTACCAAGTGAGTTCTAGGAAAGGCGCAAAGCTACACAGAGAAACCCTGTCTTGAAAAAAAGAAGAAAGAAGCCTTTGCTCTTTGCCTGCTTGTCCTCACTCTCCCTGGCAAGTTCATCCATCTTGCCATCTTGCTGCTAAGGCACTCCTTCACTGGCATTAGAGCCTGATTCTTCTGGATTCCAATGCAGACTGAAGACCGGCTGAGACATCCAGCCTTGTGGCCTGAACAACTACTGGATTCTTGGACCTTCCATTGGGAGACAGTCATTGTTTGACTAGCTAGACCACAGTCTGTAAACCACTCTAATAAATTCCCTTTATATACACACAGATTCATTTTATCTCATTTCTCAAGAAAACCCCAATACACTCTTTTTTGTTTTTTAAATACAAAATGTGCTGAACACACATACCAAGTTTCTCCATACAGGAAACAGGGAAAATGTCACCTTTCCTCATCCATGTTCTGCCCCTTCTGTCTAAAGCACCTTCTATCCCTTTTCTGTGGCCTAACTTAACTCTTACCTTCAAATCTTGGCTAAAATCAGCAAATTCCCCGAAGTAAAAGTCCACTATTATTGTATCTCATACTGCCTGCCATGTAGCCTATCTTTTCTTGATTTATTTATATAATGACTGTCACAGGGCTCTTCTAGATAGCTCTATTATCTTCCATGTTATTTAAAGATAAAATGAAATGTCTAAGCCATTTGGTCTAGAATAAAGTCAGACACCATATTATTAGTATTAGCTCTATGAAACCTATCAGATTATAAAATAAAAAAATTTTAATGAGAATTTTCTTTTTAAAGAAACATTTTAGCATAGTATGGAGGGGCAAACCCATGGTCATCCCAGCACGTGAGAGGCAGAAAAGATCAGAGTTCCAGTTCAGCCTTGGCTACTCAGTAAGTTTGACACCAGATTGGGCTACTTAAAGTAGTTTTTATCTCCAAAAAAAAAAAAAGAATTTTCTTTTTTTCAATGCTGGTCATCAAACCCATGGCTTCACACAAACCAGATAAGCAAGCACTCTATCACTAAACTACATCCCCTCAGCCAAACTCTTTGATACTTCTTTCAAGAAGGGAAAGTTAGTTCCCTCTCTTGGTAGAATTAGAAACTTGTTCCTAACAAACAGAATAAGATGGAAGTAAAAGTGTGTGCCTCAGTAACTACTTCATAAAAGGCTATGAGGTACTTACTCTATTCTCTCTCTGGAAAAAGCTAGCTACCAGTGTGAGGATGCTCCAGAATAGTCCATGGAACAAGACTTGAGGCTTCCCATTAGTGGTAATGTGGCAGGACACCTTGGAATAGATCCTGTAGTCCCAGAAGAGCCTTCAGATGACCAGCCCTCAGGCCAGCAGCTTGTCAGCCAAACAGGCTAAGTTCTGACACTCCAAGAACTTTTGAGATAATAGATGTTGGTTGTTTTAAAGATAACCTTGGGGTAATTGGATACTCAGGAATGAATATAAGTACTACATTGAGTTTAATGTGCTTGAGGGAAAAGAGGACTGGTGTTGTAGAATGTTATTTTAAGGTGTGTTGCTTTTGTTTATGTTGCATTTGTTTAACTCTGTGAAGCTGTGTTACTGTGCCTGTGTAAAACACCTGATGGTCTAATAAAGAACTGGCCAATAGCAAGGCAGGAGAAAGGATAGGCGGGGCTGGCAGGCAGACAGAATATATAGGAGAAGTCTGGGAGGAGAAAAAGAAGTAGTTAGCCAGAGAAGGAGGACTCCAGGGGCCAGCCACCCAGCTACACAGCAAGCCATGGAATAAGAATAAGATTTACAGAAGAAAAAGCCCAGAGGCAAAAGGTAGACATATGGTGATATTTTAATTGTACTGAAATGTGATTTTATTTGTATGTTACTAAATAAAGTTGTCTGGGGGTCAGAGCTAATAGCAAGCCATAGCAGAAACTGGGCAGTGGTGGTGGTGCACGCCTTTAATCCCAGCTCTTGGGAGGCAGAGCTAGGCGGATCTCTGTGAGTTCAAGGATACAGCCAGCATGGAGACACATGCCTTTAATCTCAATACCAACCATAGAAGACCTGGAGGTCTGTACAGACAGGCAGTGACGAGGAGGTCACGTGGTTGGGTTTACAACCAATGAGAAGGCAGAATAGAAAGTCTATAAAAAAGACAGACAGGAAGTAGGTCTCTTTCTGAGGAAGACAGCAGCGGCAGCGAAGGGTAAGGTTTTTAGCTCTTAGCTATCGCTCTGACC
Organism: Peromyscus attwateri; assembly: GCA_902168425.1. Taxonomy (NCBI): domain Eukaryota; kingdom Metazoa; phylum Chordata; class Mammalia; order Rodentia; family Cricetidae; genus Peromyscus; species Peromyscus attwateri. The sequence goes on along the minus strand of CABHPP010135920.1, from coordinate 27,243 downwards.
TCTTGGGCTTTCATTTTTTGCATTGGCTCTGTGTTTCTTATTTAATAAGACGGTTACATCTGCAGTAGACAGGATAAATTTAAGTTAAGGAAAGCTGGCTAGCAATAAGCCAAGCTAAGGCTGGACATTCCTAATTAAGAATAAGCCTCTGTGTGTGATTTATTTGAGAGCTGGGTGGTGAGCCCCCCAAAAGACCAAACACAAACAACAGAATGGCAGTGAGGCAAACAAAAAGCCCCGCCCCCGCCCCCACAACTAAGTTCAACAGCTAAGAACAAAAAGGCAAACAGCCTGATCTAAAAACAAGCAAAGGACTTGAAAATTTCCCCAAGGAAGTTATACAAAAGGCCAGCATCACTAGTCATTAGGAAAAGCACATCAAAGTCATACTGAGACACTACCTCATATCTATGAGCCATGGTTACTATTTTTAAAAATGGGGTTTTGTTTGTTTGTTTTGTTTTCTGAGACAGGCTTTTTCTGTGTAGCTCTGTCCTGAAACTTGATCTGTAGACCAGGCTGGCCTCGAACTCAAGTTCGAACCTGCCTCCCAAGTGCTGGATTAAAGGCGTGCACCATCACCACCTGGCAAAATATTTTAAGCATAATTTAAAAAACTCTGTGGAGAAATGATAACCTTTGTGTACTTACTATTGGAGGGTGTGGTGGTTTGAACAAGAAGTGCCCTCCATAGGCTAGTCTATTTGAACACTTGGTCCCCAACTGGGGACGCTGTTTGGAGGAGAAAGGTATGCCACTGGGGTGATCTTAGAAGTGTTCATAGCCTCATGTTCATGCCAGTGGCTGAGGAAGTGATCTCAGCTTCCTGCTCCGGCCACCTGCTGCCAGGCCTCCCTGCCATGATGGACTCTTGGCCCTCCAGAAGTGGACACCAAAAAACCCTCTCTCTTCCATAAGTCATTTTTGGGCATGATGCTTTATCACAGCAACAGAAGAGTAACTAAAACAGGGGATCATAGTGTTCTTTCTATTGTGATAACAGAGTCTGGCCCAAAGCATTCAGGGAGGAAAGGGTCTATGTCATGGTTTGTCACAGCACAGGTGTGTGGGTTCATGCGGATCCGTAGAAAGAAGACTCAGAGGCATCTTAAGAATGAATCTAGCCTTTCATGGCTGCAGGGGGGTCCAGCCTTGAAGGACTGAAGCGCTTTCCCTTTGCCCAGGGCATTTTTATTTTGTATTTACAGTATAGCCAGTTAATTTCTGTATCTTTAAAACAACCTGAAAGGAGCTCCCCAAGATAAAATGCCAAGTGCAAATTCCTCAAATTCTCAGGTACCATGGTTTTTCAGGTTTCCTGAACCAAGTTTTGCATAGGCCTTGGATCCTTGGGAGACTCTCAGACAAGATTCACATGGGGCAATAAGAGAAACAAAAGGTGTGGTTAAACAGACAATGGATGAGGGCTAGGTGCTCCTCTCTGGAGCCCGGCCAGGAGGAGCTCAGCAGGAATGCTGCAGCCACAGGTCTATTTTATTTGTCCTATAGTTTGTATTAGTCACTTCTCTGTTGCTGTGATAAACATCATGACCCAGGCAACTTGGAGAGAGAAGGTTTACTTGGGCTTACAGTTCCAAAGGGCATCACGGGACCATCACAGCAGAGAATCAAGGCGGCAGGCATGGTGTCAGAACTCAAAAGCACAAGGCAGGGAAAACTGGAAGGAGACAGTCTTTAAACTCTCAAAGTCCTCCAGTGACACTTTCTCAACAGGAGCTAAGCTTCCCCAAACAGCACCACCACCTGGGGACCAAATGCTCAAATATCTGAGTCTATGGGCATGTTCTCAACCCTCCCACCACACAGTGGGAATGTAAAATGGTGTAATCACTATGGAAACCAGTATGGTGGTTCTTCAAATTCAGAATTACCATATGATTCAACAATTCCATATCTGGATATAAGCCAAATAAACTGAAAGGTATTTAGAGGTAGCTGTAGCTGGGTATAGAGGTGCACAGCTATGTGCCCAGCACTTAACAGATACAAACAAGGGAATCAGGAGTTCAAGGCCATTCTCAACTACATAATTCAAGGCCTGCCTGGGCTAGAAGCAACCCTGTATTAGGGGAAAGGGGGTAAAAAGGTATTTGCATCCCCCCTCCCCAAGTAGTCCACAGACAGAGGGCTGAGCAAACAGAGTGTGATACAAACTTACAATAAAATACTATTCCACTTTAAGTGTAAGACACCTGCGGGGCGGTGAGGAATGTGGCTCAGCAGGTAAAGGTGCCTACCACCAAGCAAACAACCCAAGTTCAATCCCCGGGACTCACAGGGTGGACGGAGAAAACCAACTCTTCCAAGGTGTTCTCTTACCTCCACATGTATGCCATGTGTGCCATGAGTGGGCACCTACATACATAGAAAATAAAATGTAGTAATAAATAAATAAATAAATAAATAAATAAATAAATAAATAAATAAATA
>CABHPP010135920.1:0-19519 GCA_902168425.1 Peromyscus attwateri | reverse complement strand
GGTGGCGGTGGCGGTGGCGGTGGCGGTGCATGCCTTTAATCCCAGCATTTGGGAGGCAGAGTCAGGCGGATCTCTGTGAGTTCGAGGCCAGCCTGGGCTATGGAGTGAGTTCCAGGAAAGGTGCAAAGCTACACAGAGAAACCCTGTCTCAAAAAACCAAAAAAAAAAAGAAAGAAAGAGAGAAAGAGAGAAAGAGCGAAAGAGAAGAAGGAAGGAAGGAAGGAAGGAAGGAAGGAAGGAAGGAAGGAAGGAAGGAGGGAGAAAAGCAAGAGGACTGGGGCTGTAGCTCAGTGGAAAACAAGAGCCCCCGTGTTTGATTCCAATCCTATCAATTCTTACAATTTTGTCTACATTTACTTACCATATGTGCCCACACAACTCTGCATGCCTGCATACAACAAGTGTATGTCATGACACACCGGTGGAGGTCCAAGGACAACTGGGAGAGCTGGTTCTGTCCTCCCAGAATACAGGTTACAGGGATTGAATTCAGGTCTTCAGGCTTGGTACAAGTTCCCTCTGCCTGCTGAGCCATCTCAGAAGCCCACCCCACCCCAACCTCCCTTTTGTTTTGTTTTTAATAAGTCCAATAAACTCTGAACCCGATTAGCAACTAAACATTATTCAGCTTCCAGAGTTTCAGATCACGAGTTACTAGACACAAGCATGTGTTTTCTCCCCCAAGGCAGGGGTTATTGTGTTACATACAAGTAAAGAGTAACCCAAGTATGTTACGGCCAACAGACCAAACAAGAGCAAGCCTTTTAGCTTTGCACTAAGTATTTCCAGCTGCCTTCCCAGGAACAGAACAAAACTGCTTCTCTATCTCCTTGAAATTATTATTACGATTTTAGTGTCTACTAATAAAAGAATTTTTCATTATGATACTTCCACATGTATATACAACATATTTCTCTCTCTCTCTCTCTCTCTCTCTCTCTCACACACACACACACACACACACACACACACACACACACACACACACATGCGAGCACACATACCTTACATTAAAGCCAGATGACTATTTTTGCCAATGAAATCAAAGAGGAAGTGATGTATGGTCCTTTATGGTTTCAAAGTTTCTACTAATTTCTCACTCTGCCCCTACAATGGCAACATTCAGCTTTCTAGAATAGCCATTAAAGACTATTAGCTTGGATCTCTACATGGCAGAGAGAAAAAAAAAAAATGGGCATAATTCACCTCCTACCCAGTGCCTTCTCACTGGTCCACAATGGACAAGTTTTATGAGTGACAACTTTTGGCAGGAGACAGAAGAGGGAGATTATGATTATTAACTCATAACCCATTCTATTCTTATTGGACCATTTGCTTATAATGTTAAAATAAGAAGTAAGTAAACAAGAACAGACAGCAATACTCCCAAAACCAAGAGCAAGGAAGAAGTGCCAGCCCTGCTGAGCAGCAGTGACGGTGTTAGCTTACAGAGCACAGGCTGCAGTACTAGTTAAGCAGTTTATAGTAACTCATTTAAACGGCAAGGCAAGGAATTTTAAGTACCTAGTAGCACATCAGGGACACTGACTTAACAAGAAGTAGTTGGAAAAAGCTAGAAACAAGAGTCAAGGACAGGCAATTTGGCTCTTCTAGATCCTGACCATCATGCTATGCTGCATGCTACAAAACTACAATAACTAACACAATGCGATCCTGGTGCACAGTTAAACAGGAAAATCAACATAACAGGAACAGAAAGCCCAGAAACAGACTCCAATGCACACAGACTGCTATAAAGGTTGTACATGCTTATTCTGAAATACTCCAAAACAAACGCTCCTAATATGAAATGACCCCAATTCCCAAATGCTGCTGCTTTTTTTTTTTTTTTAAGCAAGTTTTAGATTTTGGATCATTTCAGATTTCAGAATTTTAGATTAGGGATATTCAACCTGCAGAATCTACACAAAGTCCTCAAGCTCCCAAATCTGAAATACTTGTATCTAGTACCAAGCATATTGGATAAGGATATTCACTGTATTCACAAAATGATAGCTAAATGGTGGTTATATTAAAATACCTATACCCTTTCTGTCAGCAATTCCAATTCCATATAGCTAATCGAGAGCTGTGCTAACAGGTGTATAAAATGACACATTCCACAATTTTTCACTATAGTACTTATACAACTTAAATTATAAAATTACCCATACAATGAAATGATATATATATCCTTTAAAAAAGGGGGGGGGGCCGGGCGGTGGTGGCGCACGCCTTTAATCCCAGCACTCGGGAGGCAGAGCCAGGCGGATCTCTGTGAGTTCGAGGCCAGCCTGGGCTACCAAGTGAGTTCCAGGAAAGGCGCAAAGCTACACAGAGAAACCCTGTCTCGAAAAAACAAAAAACAAAAAAAAAAAAGGGGGGGGGCCCTTGGGAGATGGCTCAGTGGGTAAAGATAGGTATCTGGGGCTCACTGGCTAGCCAGCCTAGCCTAACAGGCAAACCTCAGGTCCCAGAGAGACCCAAAGCCATGGGCTCTGTCTCCTGAAGAACACCACCCAAGGCTGACCTCAGAGCTCCATGAATAAATGGAGCCAAGAACGGTGACACCTGCAATTGAGAAGATAAGACAGGAGGATCATCATGAGTTTGAGGCCAGACTGGGATACAGTGAGAGAGCCTGTCTCAAAAACAAAAAAACAAAAAACAGAGAGACGGCTCAGCAAGCAGGTAAAGGTGCTTGCTGCCCCAAGTCTGGCCACCTGAGTCATAGTTAGCTTTAGTTGTCAACTTAACATACCTGAACCGAGGAATTGCCTCCATGGGATTGGCTTGTGGGCATGTCTGTGAGGTATGTTCTTGACTACTAAATGATGGCAGAGGCTCTAGCCCACTGTGGGTGGTACCACCCACCCACATCTTACACAGCAGGTGCGTCTGTGCTGTGTAAGAAGGGTAGCTGAATATGAAACTGAAAGCAAGCCAGTGATCAGCACGCCTCCATAGTCTCTGTCCCAGTTCCTGCCTTGAGTTCTTGTCCTGGCTTCTCCTGATGATGGACAGTAACTTGTAAGCCAAACATCCTTTCCCCCCCAAAGTTGTTTTTGGTTAGTGTTTCATCACAACAAGAAGAAAACTAAAACATCACATCATAGTAGAAGACAACCAACACCACACATGCACTGGACGCACATGCCCATACACACACATCAAGTACACACTAATAATAAATTGGTAAGTTCTCAAACCAGCACAAATCAAGGGTAGGGGGGTAGGGGACAGTTGCCAAACACTGGTCTAATGTGGGGAGAGAAGGCACTACATAATTGAGATGACTCAGGAGAAAGGCACCTGCCACCAAGCCTGATGACCTGTGTTTGATCTCCAGAATTGACTTAGTAGGAGAGAACCCACTCCCTCAAGCAGCTCTGACCTCCACACATACACCATGGCACACACGTGCCCACACATTTACATACATTAACTTATACTACAAGTAAATAAATAATAAAACAGGGGGTGCTGTGACTATATATGCACACATGGATATGTATGTGTGGATGGAAATATACTCTACCTCAGGACACGCAAGGGACTGATGCTGAGTGCTGCCACATTAACACAGCTGGTACAAGAGTGAGGGAAGACCTGCCACACCTTCTGAATTCAGATGGCTGCAATCATTGACCCCTCAAAAAATCATTTACAGTTTGAAAGAAAGAACAGCCATTCAGCAGCAGGGATAAGCCAAAAGAATATTTTAAGAGTTATGATAAGGAAAACCTGAGCAGCCATTATACACTACAGACAAGCCAAAACCATGAAAGCCAGCTGGAGTAAAGTACACCAGAGAGACGCACCGAGCAAAGAAGATGCCAAAATCCCGAAAGCCCACGATGGGAAAGGCAAGCATGCAGCCTTTGATTTCTCACAGCATGGCAGCGCCACAGCTTCCACCAGGCCCCACTGCAGGGATTCCTGCCCACCACATGCTACGATCCCCAACACACCTCTTCGAACACTTCCTCCAACACCTCTGTACTTAGCCTCACTAGCTCTCCATTTCTGTTCTAGCTTAGCTACACGAGAGAAGTATTTTTAGGATCATTTTAAAATACACTTTGTCCCTTTGGGGAGTTAGTGAGTGGTGAGGCAGGGTCTCCTGTAGTCAAAGCTGGCCTCGAAATCACTGTATAACTAAGGATAACCTTGAATTCCTGATCATCTCGCCTCTATCTCCCAAGTGCTGGTACCCAGTTTCTTTGTAAGAGAGGAATAAGTGATTTCCCTAAGTGAAGTGCTGAGCAAACACATCCAATCAGGAAGGTGGTTTGTAATAAAACAAAACAAAGCTAAATATTATGCTTAGGTATACATCCAGAAACATGGAAATTAAGTCAAGGCACAGCATATACCTAAATATGATACCGTATGTTAATATCTCAAAATCATCTTAGCCTTAACATTTTTCAGGCTGTTTTTAAAAATGCATTTGGGCATTTGGAGCTATCTGAAGGTGCTTCAACAACAACAACCAAAAATAAAACCAACAGAAGAGAAACTGGGACAGTATGTAACTCAACAGTAGAGCATTTGCCTGGCACATGTGAGGTCCTACAGTCAATCCCCAGAACTACACACACACACATAAAATACATGTAATTTCTTAAAACTTGTAAGTCCTAACAACTATCATCCTTCTGAGCATTTACCATGTACCACACACTCGGGGAGTTTTACACATAACAATAATTTAATCCTTACAACAACATTGTCAGGTAGGTACTCCCAACACCATTATATAGATGAGGAAAAATAGACAGAAAAAAATAACTTGCCTAGAAACATGACTTCTAAGGTCTCTTAAGGGTCTAAATTTGTTGGTATCTAAGTCAAACTACCAAAATCATTAATTTAATTAAGAATCTTAAACTCACATGGTCTAACACAAAAGTCTGTGCTATTAACAGTATGCTTTACAGCCAGGTGTGGTGGTACATGCTGTTAATACTAGCACTTGAGAAGCAGAAGCAGGCAGATCTCTGTGAGTTCCAGACCAACCTGATCTATATAGCAAGCTCCAGGCCAGCCAGGGCTACACAGTGAGACCCTGTCTTATAAAAAAAAAAATGTATACACACACACACACACACACACACACACACACACACAACAAATCTATGCTATAATTATAAGGATCCACCAAGAAAATCCAAAAGCCTTAAGAATCCAAGTATAAAGCCGGGTGGCGGCCTTTAATCACAGCACTCGGGAGACAGAGCCAGGCGGATCTCTGAGTTCGAGGCCATCCTGGTCTATAGAGCAAGATCCAGGACAGGCACCAAACTACACAGAGAAACCCTGTCTTGAAAAAAACCAAAAGAAAAAAGAAAAGAAAGAAAAAAAAAATGCAAGTATAAACTGGACACAGAGGTGCAGGCCTCTAATCCAAACCCTTAGGAAGCAGAGGTAGGAGATTAGAAGTTCAAGGCCAGGGCTGGAGAGATGGCTCAGAGGTTAAGAGCACTGGCTGCTCTTCCAGAGGATCTGAGTTCAATTCCCAGCAACCACATGGTGGTTCACAACCATCTATAGTAAGACCTGGTGCCCTCTTCTGGCCTGCAGGGATACATGCAGGCAGAACACTGTATACATAATAAATAAATAAATCTTAAAAAAAAAAAAAAAGTTCAAGGCTAGCCACATGACAGACACATTTTTCAAAGAAACCAAGGGGCTAGGTAGGGAAAGCACTCAATGAAGTGCTTGCCAAGTAAGCATGAATACCTGAGCTCTGATCTAGCACCCATGGAGAAGGTCAGCCCAGGCAGCACACACCAGCACTGGGGAGCCAGAGACAGAAAGATCCCTGGGGTTTGCTGACCAGCAAGTCTAGCCAATCTATGAGCTCCAGCTTCAGTGAGAGACCTTGTCTCAAAATATAAGGTGGAGGAGTTGGGAGCTTCGCCCAGTGGTGGAACACTTGCCTAGTAAGCACACCTATGCACACATACATACACATACAAAAAAAATAGACAAATGCATACAAAAAGCAAACAATGACAAGAATTTTAAGATTAAAAAATCTGTTTAAAGTTAGAAATCTCATTTTGTTAAATGTGTCAACATCATCCCTTCCTTCACTGGGGACTGAATGTGGGGCCTCACACATTCTAAGCAAGAGCTCTACCCTCAGCCCAGACAAGGTCTCAGTGCCCATGCTGCTTGGAAACTCACTCTGCAGCCCAGACAGGCCTTAAACTCTGGCTTCTCCTGCCTAAGCCTCCAGAACAGAGGGGATTACAGGTCAGTACCACCTATCTTTATCTCAAACTGTTTAAAAGCAACACATTTCCTGAGAGTAATTATCTACGCTTGTAAACGTAAGTCTAAAAGCTTGAGAAAAGTATAACACAATTTCTGCAAACTAGTGTCAAATGAACTAATCCATTGTATTTATTAACCTTAATAAACAGTGTGCTACATTTCCCCTCTATATTATCATATCAGATGCACAGAGCCCCACTTCTGTACCCAGATCACACACAGCCAGCTGCTTGCACAAACTGGGAAGGAGGACCAGAAGTTCAAGGTCATTCTTGGCCACATATCGAGTTCTAGGTTGGCCTGGGCTACAGAAGAATCTGTCTTGGGGAGGTGGGGGTGGGCGGTGGACGGGTCAAGGCAATGGCAGCAAACAATCTAAGTGATCCTTGTGTGCAAAAGCAGAGGACGGACAACTCACGGAGTTTCTCTTACTGGTCTGCCTTTTGCTACAATGATTTCAGCCAAGAACAGAGTAAGAGTGAGAAAAGAGTGCATTTCTTCCTCTGCATCTAGCAGCATAGCAGGCTATGGGGCATCATCAACTGTTTTCAACTCCCCACACACCAGTCTGCCTGTCTGTAAATCAACTTTATTGACATCACTGTATTTAGGGGTTCTTCCAGTTCTAAATTTCTATGCCTCTGTTGAAGAACCAAACTCACAAATTTATTCTTAAAAAACAATTAATACCTTCACATATATACTACTTGCTCTCAGGAAAAAGAAAAACAAACCAGAAGGAAATCTGAAGAACTCCAGAGATTCAGAGAAATGACCCAAAATGACAAACTCTAAAATAAAATTTAGTCAAAGACTTTCAGTAATAAGAAAGCACATCAGAGCTGCTGAGATGGCTTTGCAGGTAAAAGTGCTTGCTGCCAAGTCTCACAACCTGAGTTCAATACCTGGAACCCTCACAGCTGGAATGAAAGAACAGTTGTCCTCTGACTTCCATACATGCATCCTAGTACATATGCCGCCCCCGAAATAAATAAATCAATGGAATAATAATAAATGTAGGCTGCCTACCAGTCTCCCAAACCACTTAAAAAAATAAAAAGTACATTAAATACAGATAACTTATATGAGAACAATACGTTTAAAAGGAACAATTTGAAAAACTGTTAAGGGCTGCTACAAAAACAAAACAAAACAGCAAAGACCTCCCCAACTCCCAGAGCCTCCCGAGACCCTCACAGTGGTATGCTGATAGCAGCCAAACATATTTTTGGTTACTGGTTCTCAGCAATGGATGACTGTATACCCACGGGGACATCCAACAATACCTGGACACATTTCGGATGTCACAACTCGAAGCAGAGTGCTAACAATTATTTGGTAGAGAAAAGGAGGCTACATCCTCTATACACAGTTCAGCCCTCATTACAATCTATCATTTAGCTCAAAATTACAGAAACTGAAAAACTCTTAACACGTGGTGACAGTCCTGGAAACTTAAAGCCAAGACCAAGAAATGAACATCATATGGACCATCCTATTCATCAGAGCAGAAGGTTAAGAAATAGGGAGTGTAATATGAACTCAATTAGAAAGGAGAATAAAATGAGCAAACAGAAATACAAGAAACAGAAAATAAATAATGGCTGAGTTTTTATCAACCTTCTACTTCCTGTTTCTGGACAGGCCCTGCTGCATTCCTGTCCTTGAATTCTCTACACAGCCATGGGAGTTTTCTACGGACTGCATAAGCTGACCTCTATGTCTTGTAACTGAAGAGTCCTGCCAACACACACCACCCACAGAAACTGCTGAAGTAGACAGAAGCAGCAATTCTGCAGTGTATGGAACAGCTGAGTTCAAGCAAATCAGCAAAGACTTTGATGAAATTTGCTAATTGAAAAACCAATTGTGAAGACAACAATGTGATTTAATCTATAATATAGACATAAGAAAAGGCAAATACTGTGGAAAGCAGAGAAATAAGCAAAATGTCTTAAACTTGAAAACAACAAACTCCAAAAACGGTATGTGTAAAGAGTCCTCCTTTAAGACAAACTTTTCCCACATCTACCCTATGAAAACCCTTGTGCTTTAAGACAAAGAATTTTAGAGGATAAAAATGAAAAGATGGGGCAGAACTATAACTCCGTGGTAGAACACTTGTCTAACAGGAATGAGGCATTGGCTTCATTTCCAGAACCAAAAAAATTCCGAATACCGTAAAGAAAGAACAAGAAATAAGCAGGATGTGTTGGCGCATGCCTATAACCCCAGGACAGAGGCAGGAGGATAGCTGAAAGTTCACCACCAGCCTTGTCTCACAAACAAACAAAAACAAAGAAACAAAAAAACCAAGCAACACAGCTGGAGGGTGGTGGCAAATGCCTTTAATCCCAGCACTCGGGAGGCAGAGCCAGGCGGATCTCTGTGAGTTCAAGGCCAGCCTGCCTGGTCTACAGAGTGAGATCGAGGACAGGTACCAAAGCTACATAGAGAAACCCTGTCTTAGGAAAAAAATAAATAAGTGAATAAATAAATAAATAAATAAATAAATAAATGGGCCGACACTAAGTAAGTGCTCGACCTAAGTGGGTGACTTTAGACTTGAGAAGGAAACAACCTACTTGCTCAGAGCTGAGAACACCTTGACAACCACAGCCCATCAACAAGACGACTCTTCTTTTTGAACAGTTAATAATTTCAAGAAAAGGTCTTAAAATAATTAGGTCAAAGAACTTATAAAAGCATTAGCATTTTTCTAAACAGGGTTAAAATAATAAAGAACTTTAGTGAAACAATGATAAAGACAGAATTTCATAAGCTTTTACTTGAAGATTTAAAAAGACAAGCATGTCACTCTACAAGCTTTAGCTTGTAGGAAGATTGGCTAGAGTTCAAGGCCACCCTGGACTACATAGTGAGTTCCAGGTCAGCTAGGGCTACAATGTGAGACTGTCTCAAATAAATAAACAAATAAATATGGTAAAATACAGTTAGGCTAAAAATAGGACAATTAAGTGGGGGAAAGAATATTAAGAAAATAAAAGCAGATCTGAAATACTTTTTTATTTTTATTTATTTATTTATTTATTTATTTATTTATTTATTTATTTATGGTTTTTCGAGACAGGGTTTCTCTGTGTAGCTTTGCGCCTTTCCTGGAGCTCACTTGGTAGCCCAGGCTGGCCTCGAACTCACAGAGATCCGCCTGCCTCTGCCTCCCGAGTGCTGGGATTAAAGGCATGCGCCACCAACGCCCGGCATGAAATACTTTTTTAAAACCCATCAACTTCAAAGAATGCTAAAGTTTGTTCAAAGCACTTCACTAACTATAAATTATGTATTATAATATGATAAATATCATATATTACTATCTGAACAATGAAGATATATATGCATGAAAATGTCAGGGTAAAATCCATTTATTTGTATGTTAACCAAAACAATTAATTAATAATAATAATAATAATAATAATAATAATAATAATAGCCGGGTGGTGGTGGTACACGCCTTTAAAGTTCAAGGCCAGCCTGAGTTTCGGGCCAGCCAGAGCTATTACACAGAGAAACCCTGTTTCAAAAAACAAAACAAAAAAGTAATAATAATAATAGTGATAATAATAAATAAATAAACAAATGGTTGTCTACTGTGTATCCATAGATCTGGGCTGGAGAGGTGGTTAAGAGCACCAGTTGCTCTTGCAGAGGACACAGTTCAATTCCCAGCACCCACATGGTGTTAACACCTGCCTGCCACTCCAGAGCCTCTTTTGAGCATTGTGTGCCCTTCACACGTGTGGTGCACAGACACACATGCACTCAAAATTCCTAGAAACATAAAACTCATTAAATCTTTTTTTAAAGTTCTAAATAAACCTTAAACTTTTTTTTTTTAAAGAGGGTCTCTCTACATAGCCTTGGCTGTCCTGGAACTCACTATGTAGAACAGGCTGGCCTCTGCCTCCCTGGTGCTGGGATTAGAGGTGTGTGTCACCATGCCCAGCTATTTACTGACTACTATATAAGCTCCTCTATGGTACATATGTTTTCTACATTTAGGTATCTTTGTACATTAAATGAAATCTTTAAATCAATCAAAGAGTTACTATTGACAAAAAGTTTCCGGAATCAACCTTTTTAAAAATAAAGAACAAGCCGGGCGGTGGTGGCGCACGCCTTTAATCCCAGCACTCGGGAGGCAGAGCCAGGCGGATCTCCGTGAGTTCGAGGCCAGCCTGGGCTACCAAGTGAGTTCCAGGAAAGGCTCAAAGCTACACAGAGAAACCCTGTCTCGAAAAACCAAAAAAAAAAATAAAAAAAAATAAAAATAAAAATAAAGAACAGATGGGTGATACAAACAATATATTGTTAGTTCTTACAGAATATTTTCTTAGTAATTACCTGAAACCACAAAATACTAAGTGGCAAGCTTGGGTTTTAATTCAGTAGTGTTTTTTCAGTTTGTTATAATTAGCATAGAGGGAAGGGCAGATTACGAAAATATATGTACATACTGTCTATTAAGCTACCTTTGACCTTGACCACATCAACTGAAAGATTTCTGGGCCAATCCTCTCCTAGGACAGCAAACCAAGGAATACAGATGGCCTGAGCTGCTGAGCTGTGTTATGCTGGTCAAAACCCAACACTGGCAGGGCTCACTGTGGAGAAGCCAGCGAATCACCAAACACTCAGCACATTTACCAGAAGCAAAATGAAGCAAGAGCTCAATGTAGTTATTGTTTCTTTAAGAAATCCAGACTAAATTTGGGATACTATTATTTTTTTATTCATTTTACATACCAACCACAGATCCCTCTCTCAGGGATACTATTATATTAAATGTGTATTCATCTATGCTTTTATTTGATTGGAAGTTTGACTGAAAGCAATATCAAAACAATGTTCTAATTTGTATGATATTCTCAGAGTATGCTTGCAACCCAAAACAGCAGTGCTTACTAACAAAGAATTATTGAGCGCGCGCGCGCGCACATACACACACAAAAATCTCACTTTCACACTCAAAAGTTCTTAACATTTTTCTTTTTAAAGACTGATGGTGGTGGCTAGAGAAATCACTCAGGGTCAGGATCAGATGCTCCCAGAGAATACTGAGTCTGGCTTCCAGCAGATGGGCCCGTAAGTACCTGCAACTCTGGCTCCAGGGGACCCAAAGCCTCTGTCTCTATAGACACCTGCACTAATGTACACATACCCACACACAGACACATACACGTAATTAAAAATGATAAAAATAAATATTTTCACTGGGCATGGTAGTGCATTCCTTTAATTCCAGCCCTCAGAGACAGACAAGATCTCTCAGTTGGAGGCAGGGCCAGGGCAGGATCCTCTAACTTCTTCTTTTTTTTTTCTTCTAATGGTTTTCAAGACAGGGTTTCTCTGTTTAGTCCTTGCTGTCCTAAAACTTACCTTGTAGACCAGGCTGGCCTTGAACTCAGAGATCCGCCTACCTCTATCTCCCAAGTGCTGGGATTAAAGGCGTGTGGCCACTCCATCTGGATCCTCTAACTTAAATGAGGTTGTTCATAACAGCTATCTGAGCATCGACAGTTTTTGGAAAGCAGTTCTGTCTAAGCTATATCTAAAAATTTTCTTAAGAGTCATTAACATGTGCAATTAGTCTAGACTAATAAAGAAAGAGAAAACGCTCTAGGCTACAAGATACCTCGGCAGCTAAAAGCTCTTGTAGCACAGGTCTGACATATTATCTGGAAATAAAAAAGTTCTTATAAATTGCATAGTGCTATAATAAACTAGAGAGAATAATTTAGGCAGCTAATATAAATTCTAATACAAGATCATTGGAGCACTTCAATTATATATTCTAATGTTATAAAATGATGCCCCTGCTCCACATAGTTATATTTATGCTATCAGATGACCTTCCATATCTGGGTATTCTGATGTCATGGCAAAAACAACTACCTACAGTTTTCTTTTTTGCTCTTGTCTTGTTTTCAACGTGTCTCTGTGTGTGTCTTGCATAAATGAGTATGAGGGTGAGCTCACCCACATGGGCTCACTCGGAGGCTAGAGATTGACCTGAGGATGTCTTTCTCAATCTTTTCCCACCTTATTTCCTGAGGCAGGGTCTTTCAGTGAACTGGAAGCTCACAGTTCCAGCTAGAACAGTCAGTCAGTGAGCTCCTAGGATCCACCTATCTGAGTCATCTCCCCAGCCCTCACCTACAAAGTTGTATCAAGTAAAATTGTTACTTACCAGATATGTTGTCAGTTTAAAATGTTTTAAACTAACACTATTACAGAAATATATAAAAGTAAGTAAATGTAAGTGATTTAAATAAGAACACCATAACCACTCCGGAACGCCTACCCAGTTCAGGTCCTAGCAGAGGATACAAAGTGTGGTGGGCTGAATCAGAGTGGTCCCTATCAGCTCATATGTTTGAATCTTCGGTCCCCAGCTGGTGGAACCGTTTGGGAAGGATTAGAGAAGGTGTGGTCTTATCAGAGGAGGTATATCCCTGGAGGCAGGCTTTGAGGACTCAAATTCAAAGGACTAGAACCATTCCCAGTGTGCCCTCTCTGCCTGAGGGCTGGGGATGTGAGCTCTCAGCTGTCCCTCCTGTTCTCAACCATCTACCCAGTATGGTCCACTACTAATGGAGGGCCTGAGTGGTGAGGATTTTACACTGTTTTCTACATTCATAATTTTCAACCCTCCTACCTCAACCACCTGAGTGCAGGGATTACAGGTATGTACTACGATGCCCAGTCAAATAATTTTTTTTTTAAAGTTTTCCTGGCCTACATGGTGAGTTGCCTGCCAGCTTGTGATTGATATAGAGTGAGACCCTATCTAAAAAGAACAACTACAAAAAGTTAATTCTCCTAACAATTAGTGATCACTGCCTGGCATGATAATACTTACAATTCCGGCACTCAGAGGTGTAGGTAGACTAGAGAGTTCAAGATCAGCCTACAAGTCCCACGTGGTGGCACACATCTGTAATCTCGATATTCAAGAAGTGGAGGAAAGGGAATAGGGAATTCAAGGCCATCCTCAGGTATCAAGTTTTAGGCCATCCTAGGCTACAGGAGACTCTGTCTTAAATAAACAGGGCAATACCAGACTGGACTACACATAGAGACTGCTTCAATGGACAACTACAGTTAAGATCATGCTATCTTTGGGGAATATCATTTCACTTTGGAGTGTCCACAACTTACTCTGTAAAGACTTAAAAATGCACTCACTACAAGAGGTGGGCGGTGGTGGCGCAAACCTTTAATCTCAGCACCCGGGAGGCAGAGGCAGGCGGATCTCTGTGAGTTTGAGGCCAGCCTGGGCTACAGAGAAAGTTCCAGGACAGCCAGGGCTACATAGAGAAACCCTGTCTTGGGGTAAGGGGGGAATACACTTTAGGTACAAAAGAGAAAATTCCAATGATTTAAAAGTGAATTTAAGATAAAAAAATTATTATTCAAAACCTCGTAATTTGGGGGGGGGGGGGATGATGTAATTTTCAGGAAGGAGGTAGGAAGGAAGTAACACTGACTTGAAATCTTTTAACTGTTGAAAGATATGCCAGATACTAAAAAGTCGAGTAAGCAGCGAGGCCTGGGGATGCACACTAATAATCTCTGCACTGGGCAGGCCGAGGCAGAAAGACTACCGAAAGTTCAAGGCCAGCCTACTGTACCCAGCAAGACAAACAAACAAGACAAAGACATTCAACCCGAGATTACTGGCACAAAACAGCAGCTCACCAATAAAGCTTCAACTAAAAACTGACAAGTCATACAATACATCATATTTTCATACCAAAATACAGCCTACTATTTCATTCCTTCTAAATTACATTTCTAAAACATTTCTGGCAAAGCAAATTTTTTTAACAGCTTACTCATAATATTAACAATGAAAAAAATTGACACTCTTGGCTAAAGAAATAAATCATGGACTCTGATAAACTTTCTAAGATACATAGAATATCTAACTTACATTAAAACCTCTATGGAGAGCCAGTGAGACAGCTGAGCAAGCAAAAGCAACTGCTGTGCAAGCCCGATGACATGAGTTCAATGCCAGGAAGCCGTGATAGAAGGGAGAGAACTGCCAGAACTGTTCTCTGACTTCCATGCACACCTGCACTCAAACACACATGTGCACGCACACACACACACTGCCCATGCAGATATTCACACACAATAACAATAGTAATCATTTAAAAATTTAAATCTACACGTAAACTCAAGAGCCTATCACACTTTTAAGATTTTTGCGCACGCTCACTCGCGCTCACTCGCGCTCTCTCGCTCGCGCGCTCTCTCTCTCTCTCTCTCTCTCTCTCTCTCTGTGTGTGTGTGTGTGTGTGTGTGTGTGTGTGTTTGAAGATGCTGGAGGAGGCCAGAAGAAGGCATCAGATCATCTGCAGCAGGACTTACACGCAGTTCTGAGCCACCTCGAATGGGTTCTAACAGGCAAACTTGGGGCCTCAAGTCAGAAGCTCATTTATTAATAAAAGGGGGACCTGTAGGGCCCTGGCCCCCGTTTTGGGTAACTGCTGCCTTGCTTGCACACCTTGACCTTGAGATCCTCCCTATGCCAATTCCCTGCCAAGTTCCACCCTCCTGAAGCTTAAGAGAAGTTCCTTGTCTGTGTATCCTGAATAATGGGCGTTAACAGATTAGAAGTAAGATTGTAAAACATCAGTAGCGAACTTCTGCCCTCCGGGGTCTTCCCATTGTGCTGTAAGCCTGTATTTAAGACCTCCTCCCCCCTTCAATAAATGACATTCGGCATTTAAAATTTAAAAAAAAAAAAAAAAACTTGGGGCCTCTGCAAAAAAGAGCAGTAAGCACTTAGCTCCTCAGCCATCTCTCCCACTCTACACCAGACCTTCTAGTTATGGATTTACATGCTAGGAATTCAATAAACTCAAAACGGGAAACTTTCCCCCAGTTTTTTGAGACAAGGCCTTACTACATAGCCTTTGCTGGTCTGATACTCACTCCATACCCCCAGGCTAACCTCAAATACACAGCAATCCATCTGCCTCAGCTTCCTAGGGCTGGGATTATAGGCATGTGCCGGCCAAAGGATAGTGATTTATACACTTGTTCCATGACCTAGAGTATTTTTTCACAATAATGCCAAATGTGTACTTGGTATACAGACCAAGCTGGCCTCAAACTCAAGTGTCTCAGCCTCAGGTGTCTGTCTTTCTGTCTGTTTTTTAAACAGTACAGGGGGTTAAAGACAGGACTTCTGGCATGCTGAGTAAGTGCCTGACCACTAAGCCATCTCCCTAGCCCTCTCAAGCACCCACTTTTGTCTCCTTAGATACAAGCAAAAAATGTCTTCACATTACTAATCTCAGTCTCCCCAGATGAGACAGGTTATCCATCATGGGCTTCTACTGTTAGAAACGTGGTAGATTATGAAATGAATGGATACATATTGGCTCAGTGGTAGGATAGTCTGGCTTGTATGAGGCCCTCAGTTCAATCCCCAGACTACCCCCCTCCCAAAATTACTTACTTTACCTTTATTTCTTCCAGTATTTATTATTCTACTCTTTTCACACTAGCCTTTGGCTATTATATTAACATCCCAACCATCTGCTAACTTTCAACCTTGCCAATAAAATCATATTCCCAGTTACCCAGGTACAAAACCTTTGACACATCCTCATTTTTAATAAGAATAGGAGCTGGAGAGATGGTTCAGTGGTTAAGAGCACTGGCTGCTCTTCCAGAGGATCTGGGTTCAATTCCCAGTACCCACATGGCAGCTCACACCTGTCTGTAACTCCAGTTCCAAGACTTCTGACATTCTGTGGAACACACAGACATACATGCAGGCAAAACACCAATGAACATAAAATAAAAATAATAATGATGAAAACAGGTAAGACACACTGAATTCTTTTCATAAATTATTTATTTATTTATTAAGGCAGGGTCTCACTGTAGACCAGGTTGGCCTTGAACTCAAAGAGACCCATCTGTCTCTGCCTTCCTGGGTGCTGAGATTAAAGTTGTGCACCATCACACTTGGCCCACAATGAACTCATAATATGTGCAAGGCATCATTCTAAATGCTTTGCATATATTAACCCATAA
Organism: Peromyscus attwateri; assembly: GCA_902168425.1. Taxonomy (NCBI): domain Eukaryota; kingdom Metazoa; phylum Chordata; class Mammalia; order Rodentia; family Cricetidae; genus Peromyscus; species Peromyscus attwateri. The sequence goes on along the minus strand of CABHPP010135920.1, from coordinate 3,154 downwards.
AATACTAGGTACTCTTATAATCCCTATTTTACTGAGCCTAATATATAACTTGCCTAGGGTCACAAAGCAAATAACAGTCAGATTTCAAATACTGACACAATGGCCCCAGGGTTCCCACCTTCAACAATCCCAAAGAAAACTATTAGAATCAAGTCCTTAGCCAGGCCATGGTGGTCCATGCTTTTAATCCCAGCACTTAGGAGGCAGAGGCAGGTGGATCTCTGTGAGTTTGGGGCCAGCCTGGTCCACAAATAAGTTCCAGGGCAGCCAGAACTGTTACGCAGGGGGTGGGGTGGGAGATCAAGTCCTTTAAGTTCCTGAAGTTAGGACTCACGTTCACAAGGCCCTCAGAGCCCAATAGGTACTCAAAAACACTCTTATTCCCTGAATGAACAGAAATACCCTTGAACTTACCTCTCCTATTTCCACTGCTTCTAATCCTCTGACTTCAAAGCCAACTGCCCAGCCATTACCTTTCACACTTGAGTATATTGACAGAACCTATAAACTATAGCCAATCAACTAAACTAAGCTTTTCTGCCAGATTTCCTATAACCCAGTCTCTCTCAATCAACTAAAGGTTTTGTTCCTATTACTCCTCACTTAGAGTCATAAAATTACAAACTTAAAGGGCATCTCTTTCACAGACAAACTCAAAGATGGCAGCTGGATTCTCACTTCCATAATCCCAGCATTTGAGTCTGAGGGGGGAGGAAGAGGACTGCAAGTCTGAGGGTGGCCTGAACTAAACAGAGAGGACATGTGTGCATGCTGGCACACCTCTTTAATCCCAGCACTCAGGAGGCAGAAGCAGGCCAATCTCTGTCAGTCTGAGGGGCACCTGGTCTACAGTGAGTTCCAGGCAGTCAGGGTTGTGTAGTTAGACTCTGTATCACAAAAGAAAAAAAAAAAGGAAGAGGAAAATCCAAATAACTACTCTTGCAATTTTGCTCTCCTGTCTCCTAACTATTTCATCCACGACTTCCCATTTTCCAGCTGTCTTCTGCCTAGCCTGCTCTTTTCCAACTCCACAGGTCTAAACCCTGTCCATCCTTCATGACTTCTTCCTTCTTACAGACCAAAGGAGGAGGAAGGGGTCACTGCTGCCCACTGGGCCACACTTAGGTAATTCCATAAAGCAAAGCTATGTGGATTTCTTCCTGAAAACTGTTAACCCTTTTCCCTATGTTTTAGTATTTTAATAAACACTATATGAATAGCACCTGCATATAAATCCATACACCTTGAAGAGCTGCTCAAGCACTTCTTTAATAGTGAGCATGGAAAACTAAAATGCCCCAAATCACCCACCTGCTCCATTAAGAAACAACTCTGGAGCTGGAGAGATGGCTCAGTGGTTAAGAGCAACCACTGCTCCCCCAGAGGACCTGGGTTCAATCACCAGCACCCACATGGCAGCTCACCACCGTCTACTTCCAAGAATAGATGCCTTCCTTCTGGCCTCTCTGAGCATCAGGTATGCATATGGCACACAGACATACATGCAGCAAAACACCTGTACAAATAAAAATTTTAACTGTTTAAAAATTAAAAAAGGAAAAGGGAAACAAAGGTCCAAATGAAGAACTCAGATGCAACTTGACCAATAGCTATAAAACCCTGGGATCATCTTTTTGCATACTACCATCTATCATCACTTCCTTTGAAAGGCCCTTTCTCGTGACTAGTTTACACTTCTTTGAGACAGGGTTTCTCTGTGCAGTTTTGCGACTTTCTTGGAACTCACTTTGTAGACCAGGCTGGCCTCGAACTCACAGAGATCCGCCTGGCTCTGCCTCCCAAGTGCTGGGATTAAAGGTGTGCGCCACCACTGCCCGACTAGTTTACACTTCTTATCCTTCCCTTCCCCAAACTATGTGGTGTGGGACACTGTATATTCTTTATTTTGCTTCTACATGTATTGTTGGTGAAACTGTATTTGCTACTTCTTGTCCAGTTTATACGAGCCAGTCTGTTCTACAGAACTCACATCTACATCACCAGCCTCTTGCGGGTATGAGGATATCTTCTGCTTTTTCCCCCCTTCTCTAGTCTGCCCTCCCTCTAGAAAAGTGCTCTCAAAAATGGTCAACAACACTATAGAGGAACAAAAGAATCCACCTGGCTTCAGGGGGGAAATAATTAATACTTTTTTTTTGGTGGGGGGGCCTGCTGGGGCTTGAATCCGGGGCCTCAGTCATGCTGTGTGCACTGCCACTGATTTACAGAGCACCCTTTCTTATACTCTATTTCTGTTTGTTAATTACATTAGTAGAACAGTAGCTCATGTATATAATAAAGACACACGAATTAATAGAGTGTGTGCTCAAAATCTGTATTTATTAGGAGTTTAGAGACACTGGACCGACAAGATAGCTCAGTACGTAAAGGCACTTGCCTCCAAGCATGATGATGAGTTCAATACCTGGAACCCACATGGTGGAAGTAGAGAAATGATTCCCCGAGTTGTCTTCTCAGCTCTGCATACATGCGCCCGCACGCATACACTCACACGCAAAATAAATGTAATTCAGACAGAGTCAGCCCTTCTGAAAACTGTATGAGACGGCGTAAGTTCCAGACCACCTGGAGCACCTATGCATATATGTACACACAACTGCGGCTCAAAGAAAAACTCACATTCATATCCACATGGAAGCCCTAACCATACCCACCCATCCACAGCCCCGCCAGCCATCTCAGAATCCTGTGTCCTACTCAGATACACAGAATAGGGTGGTTTGGCAAAGCCCTTCCTTTTTAGTTTAGGGAAAATACTCTGGTGAAAGTAAAGAGATGCTAAAAAGGGTTCACAGTTGACCATTCTAACACTGCTCACTGCCTGATTTAATGAAACACATACGGAATATGCCACGATCTCTTAAGATGCAGTACCTATTTCCCAGTTCCTCAGGGCACGACTCGCTCCCGTCGTTCACAACCGGTTTATCCTCCCACCTCCTGAACCTGAGCTCATACCTGCCTTCATCCTTCCCTCCCTAGGGATACCAGCCCTTGTTCCACAGTCCCCCGCACCGTCCTGTCCCAGGACAGCAGACAGTCGAGCTTGGGTTCCCTAAGACCCCTGCCTGCTCTCTCTGCCGCCGCCCCCAGACGCTGCCAGCCAGGCTGGAGAGCCGAGCCGGGGCGGGGG
>CABHPP010135919.1:0-50787 GCA_902168425.1 Peromyscus attwateri | reverse complement strand
TTTGATGATTTCCTGGCGTCTATTCTTCTTGGGAGACTTTGCTTCTTCTTGTTCTAGAGCTTTCAGGTGTGCTGTTAAGTCACTAGTGTGAGATTTCTCCAACTTCTTTATGTGCGCATTTAGTGCTATGAATTTCCCTCTTAGCACTGCTTTCATAGTGTCCCATAGGTTTGGGTATGTGGTGTCTTCATTTTCGTTGATCTCTAGGAATTCTTTAATTTCTTTCTTTATTTCTTCCCTAACCCATTGGTGATTCAGTTGAGCATTATTCAGTTTTCATGAGATTGTAGGTTTTCTGTAGTTTTTGTTGTTGTTGAAATCTAACTTTAGACCTTGGTGGTCTGATATAACACAGGAGGCTATTCCAATTGTTTTGTATCTGTTGAGAATTGCTTTGTGGCCAAGTATGTGGTTGATTTTGGAGAAGGTTCCATGGGGTGCTGAGAAGAAGGTATATTCTTTTTTGTTAGGATGGAATGTTCTGTAGATATCAATTAAGTCCATTTGGGTCATGACATCAGTTAAGTCCTTTATTTCTCTGTTAAGTTTCTATTTAGGAGATCTGTCCAGTGATGAAAGTGGGGTATTGAAGTCTCCACTATTAATGTGTAGGGTTTTATATGTGGTTTAAGCTCTAGTAGTGTTTCTTTTACATATGTGGGTGCCCTTGTGTTTGGGGCATAAATGTTCAGAATTGAAATTTCCTCTGGGTGGATCCTTCCTGTGATGAATATGTAATGCCCTTCTTGATCTCTTTTGATTGATTTTAGTTTGAAGTCTATTTTGTTGGATATCAGGATGGCTACACCCGCTTGTTTCTTAAGACCGTTTGATTGGAAAGTCTTTTCCCAGCCTTTTATTCTTAGGTAGTGTCTGTCTTTGTATTTGAGGTGTGTTTCTTGTATGCAACAGAAAGATGGGTCCTGCTTTTGTATCCATTCTGTAAGCCTGTGTCTTTTTATAGGCGAATTAAGTCCATTGATATTAAGGGATATTAATGACCAGTGATTGTTCATTCTTGTTATTTTTTGGTGGTAGTGTGTCTGTACTTCTTATCTTTGGGGTTTACTGCTGTGGGGTTATCTATTGCCTGTGTTTTCAAGGGTGTATCTGACTTCCTTTGGCTGGAATTTTCCTTCTAGTGCTTTCTGTAGGGCTGGGTTTGTGGATAAGTATTGTTTAAATCTGGCTTTGTCTTGGAATGTCTTGTTCACTCCGTCTATGATGATTGAAAGTTTTGCTGGGTATATTAGTCTAGGCTGGCATCCATGGTCTCTTAGTGTCTGCATTACATCTGTCCATGTTCTTCTGGCTTTCAAAGTCTCCATTGAGAAATCGGGTGTTATTCTGATGGGTTTGCCTTTATAGGTCACTTGGCCTTTTTCCTTTGCTGCTCTTAATATTCTTTCTTCATTCTGTATGTTTAGTTGTTTAAGTATTATGTGCTGAGGGGACTTTTTTGGGGGGTCTAGTCTGTTTGGTGTTCTATAGGCTTCTTGTATCTTCATTGGCATTTCCTTCTTTAAGTTGGGAAAGTTTTCTTCTATGATCTTGTTGAATATATTTTCCGCGCCTTTAAGTTGGTATTCTTCTCCTTCTTCTATCCCTATTATTTGCAGGTTTGATCTTTTCATGGTGTCCCAGATTTCTTGGACATTTTGGGTCATGACTTTGTTGGCTTTAGTGTTTTCTTTGACTGATTAAATTATTTCTTCTACCGTATCTTCAACGCCAGAGATCCTCTCTTCCATCTCTTGCATTCTGTTGGTTATACTTGCATCTGAAGTTCCTGATCGTTTACTTAGATTTTCTATTTCCAGCATTCCCTCTGTTTGTGTCTTCTTCATTTTTTCTATTTCCCTTTGCAAGTCTTGGACCTGTTTCATTGCTTTTTCATGGCTTTCTTTCAGAGCTTTATTGTTTTCTTCCAGGACTTTATTGTTTTCTTCTACTTTAATTGTCCTTTCCTCTAGGTTTTTACAGCGTTCTTGCCATTTTTTTGTATTTTCCTCTATATAAGCCTCTACCTTCTTCATGATGTTATTCATAAGGCTGTTTTCTTCTGCTTCTTCCAATTTTTGATGATCAGCTCTAGATGTTGGAGGAGGGCTAGGTTCTGGTGATGCTGTATTGCTCTTCATTTTGTTGTATGTACTTTTGCCTAGACGTCTGCCCATCTCCTTGTGTTCGATCTTGGTCTTATCAGCGCACTTGGTGGAGAAAGAGCTGACAGATTCGGGAAGTCTCTCTCTTTTGTCCAGATGGGACTCTCTTGTCCAAATGGGAAGTGCGAGGCAGGTTGGGAGCTCTTGTTCAGATGGGAAGGCCGAAGCAGGATGGGAGCTATTGTCCGGATGGGAAATCCGAGGCAAGATGGCAGCTCTTGTTCAGAAAAGAAGTCTCTTGTCCAGAAGGGAAGTCTGGGGCAGGATGGGAGCTTTGTCCAGAAGGGAAGTCCGGGGCAGGATGGGAGCTTTGTCCAGAAAGGAAGTCCGGGGCAGGATGGGAGCTTTGTCCAGAAAGGAAGTCCGTCCGGGGCAGGATGGGAGCTGGGGGCCGGTCTCTAAGTCTCAGGAAGTGGCGGGGGTCTCTGGGGATGATGGACTTGGGGGCAGGGCTTGGAGACTGCAGGGGATCTTGGAGAAGGGGGCCCTTCCCTGTAGGGGTGGGGGTAGAAGGGAGCCTGCCCGCTGGCCAGAACTTGGGGCCAAGTTGTGCAGGTCTTCCAACCACCCTATTTAAAAGGGAAAAAATGTCCTACTCTTTGAAGGCATGAGGTATGAAGCTGGTGTCTACAGTGCTTACTTGCAGAAGTTGTTGCAATGATAAACTCCCACTGCAGTGATTTGCTGACATCAGGGGTGCTGTTTGCAAATAGAGAAAGTTTGTCCTGTAAAGAGGCTATGTGCTACATGTTCGAGACAGAACTGAAAATTTTTAGCTCAACTTCATTAAAAAAAACAAAACAAAAACAAACAAACAAAACAAAACAAAAAACTTGCGAAGAAAGTAATACAATACTTTTAAAGAACTACAAAAGTTTCAACTTCATCATATTATAGGATTTAACAAAGCTGAGATTAACATGATTTGAAAATGATGACTGTCTCCTACTTTTGGTTGTTTAATACCTCTCCTTACTTTTTAAAAAATAGGGGACTGGGGAGATGGCTCAGTGGTTAAGAGCACTGGCTGCTCTTCCAGAGGTCCTGAGTTCAATTCCCAGCAACCACATGGTAGCTCACAACCACCTGCAATGAGATCTGGTGCCCTCATCTGGCTTGCAAGGACACATGCAGGCAGAACACTGTATATATAATAAAAAAAATAAATCTTTAAAATAAATAGAAGTGTGTGTGTGTGTGTGTGTGTGTGTGTGTGTGTGTGTGTGTGTGTCTGTCTGTCTGCTGCAGAGGCCAGGAAAAGGCATCAGTTTCTCTGAGTCTAGAGTCACATGTAGTTGTGTGCTACCTGACATGGGTGCTTGGATTTGAACTCAGGTCTGCTGGAACAACAACAAATGTTCTTAACTGCTGTGCCATCTCTCCAGCCACTAGTAACTTAAAATGGAGGGACCAGGACCTGTCTTCTTCTGCTGCTTAAATACAAAAATAAAGATAAAGATTTTTTTTATATCTTATGTGTGAGTGCTGTTGACTGCTGAGCCATCTCTTCAGCTTAGAACCTTTCCTCTTAAGCTTAAATATTTCTTCTTTGAATATTTCTAACAAGAATTTAATTTACTTAGACGTATGTTATTAGATTTTAACTTAAAACGTTTGTCATTTTATAGTTGTAATACTTTATTTTTCATACTTTTTAAATTAAAATTTATTACACAATTTCCCCTTTCTTTTATTCTCTTCAGTCCCTCCAAATTTTCCTCCCTCCTACTGCTGGGGTCACTGTCACATTGAGAGCCTCATTTTCTTTTATTATTATTGTTACATATATACATATGCATAAATGTATAAATAAAATCTGGTGATTCTATTTTGATATGTGTGTATACGGTTTTAGGACCAAGATCTATGTATTGAATAGTCAATCAGGGGCTAGGCTAATTTTCCTTCACTTTGCAGTTATTGGTTGCAGGTAGATCCTTGTCTAGGGAAATGACATGTGAGATTTTTTTTTCCCCCTGCTGAGTTAACATGTCTCTTGATATTGCCATTATTCAGGTCTTGCTTATGTAGCCATTTCTATGAGGGACAGTTTCATAGCAGACATGCTGGTATTCTGGCTCTTACAATCTTTCCAGTTTAACTTCCATGATATTCCCTAAGCCATAGATGTAGGAGTTATGGTAAAGATATTTGAATTGGGGTCAGAATCCCACTATTCGCTGATCTCTGCACTGTGTACAGCTGTGGGTTTCTGTGATGGTTTTCATTCACTGTGAGCAGAAGTTTTGTTGATGAGGATTAGTACCTACACTTATGTTGGTGTAATGATAGAATTTAAATTAATGGCCAGCCTACCAAAAGCAATTTATGCATTCAAAGCAATCACGCTCAAAACACCCACAACATTCTTCACAAAAATAGAAAAAAAATCCTAAACTTCATATGGAAACAGAACAAACCACAGACATTCAGAGAAATCATGAGCAAAAAGAATAATAATATTGGAGGGATTGTCATTCCAGACTTCAAGATACAATATAGAGCTGTTGTACCAAAACCAGTATGGTGCTGGCACAAAAACTGACGTGTAAAGCAATGGAATGAAATGGAAGACCCAAACTTGAATAACTGAGTAAAGAAGAGTAACTGAGTAACACAGCCTTCTGCTATTTAACAAAGAGGTCAAAAAACATGTATGGGAGAAAAGAACATGGTGCTACAAAAACTGGATGCCCTCATGCCAAAGAATGAAATTAGACTGGTATCTATCACCCTGCACAAAAATTACCTCCAAGTGCATCAAGAACCTCATTTTGAAACCTGAAATGCTGCAACTGTTAGAAGAAAATAGGAGCCCTACCTGAAGAGATATAGGTATAGGAAAGGATTCTCTAAATAGGGCTCCATCTACCCTGGAATTAAAAACCATGATCAACAACTGGGACTTTATAAAACTAAAAAAAAAAACAAAAAAAACAAAAAAACAAAAAACTATACAGCTAAGGAAACAATCAACTGAGTGAAGAAGAAACCCATAGAATAGAAAGAATCCTTGCTAGCTACACATCTGATCAGGGACCAACATTCAGAATATACAAAGTAATAAAGAAAAGTAGAGTCAAGGAAACAAAGGATCCATTTAAAAAATGCCTTGGGGAACTAAACAGCGACTTCTCAACAGAAAAGATAAAAATGGCAAGAAATACCTCAAATAGTGTTCATTGTCTGTAGCAGTTAGGGAAATGCAAATTTTCTGAAGTTGAAGATTGTATCTTACCCCAGTCAGAATGGTTAAGATCAACAAAACTGACAAGTGCTGGAGAGAATGTGAGGAGGGGGGAGCCCTTGTTCACCATTGGTGGAATTGCAAAATGGTGCAGCCACTCCTGGAATCAGTATGGAGAATCCTCAAAAACCTAGAAATAAATCTACCATATGACCATCTATGCCATTCCTTGGCATATGCCCAAAGCATGTGACATCTTACTCCACAGATAAGTATCCAGTGATGTTCATAGCTTCCCTATTCACAATTCCACGATATGGAAACAACTTAAATGTTCTTCAGTAATGAATGGATAATGAAAATTTGGCATATTACATCTACATGATGGAATACTATTTAGCTGTAAAGAATGATGAAATCATGAAATTTTCAGGTAAGTAGATGGACCTAGAAAAGATTATATTGAATCAGAAATACAAATGCCTTATTTTATCGAATAACTACAGTTCCCAGCCCCATATCTAGATGTTTGTACACAACATGGAGAAAAGGCAAAAACCAGGAAAGTATAAGGGACCACATAATAGGTTTGAGAGAGAGTAGCAGGATATAGGTGATATGAATTAGGAAATAGAAAAAAAAAAGGGAAGGGAGATCAAACTGAAAAGAGAGAGGGAGGTGTTTTTTTTATGATTTTTCGGGACAAGGTTTCTCCCAGTAACTTTGGTGCCTGTCTTGGATCTCGTTCTGTAGACCAGGCTGGCCTCAAACTCACAGAGATCCACCTGGCTCTGCCTCCTGAGTGCTGGGATTAGAGGCATGCACCACTGCCACTTGGCAAGAGATAGGGAGTTTAACACAGAAGGCGGGACACACACTACCAAAGTTAGGTGATAAAGCCTAAAGGAATCTTATTATTTTTATTTTACATTTACCTAAGATTATACGCAATGCATATAAGTTTATGTGTACACACACACACACCACACCACACACACACACACCACACCACACACACACACACACACACACACACACACACACACACACACACACCTTTAAAGGAAGTTATGCCACAATGCAGACAATGCTCCATATAAGAATGATAGACTATCATAACCCTAATACCAGGCACAACAAATCTCCTTTCAATTGGTTGGTCAAGGAAGTCTAAGTGACTTGCAGAGAAATGTAGACCCTGGGTGTTGCCCTTAGTTGCCTTTCAGAGGTTGAAGCTAAGCCCTTTTTGCTGAAAACACCACACATGTAGGACATAAGACTCAGATGATGTGATCTGGATCCAACCTAAGCACCTTCCTCCTGAGGTTTAGCTTCCATAGTACCAGAAAATACTATGGGAGTTGCCAAGGAGGGGAAGCAATTAACAGTCCTACATACTGGTGACACCTAAGAGTCCCAGCAATGAGCAGCATGGCAGATATCCTTAAAGGTTCAATCAGTGATACTCATGTTGGTGGTAACCAACAGTTGTGTAATTGGACTTAAGGTCCACTTAACAGGAGGCTAATCATCCCTGTACTTGAAACCTAGCCAACTCGAAACCTGCTGCTAGTGAGCTCATAGATCTTAGGAGAAAATCTACTACTGCCTCTTAAAAGTTTTAAAAACTATACTTGAACATATGCCACTGCTAGTTTAAAAGTTTTTTTTTTCTTTTTTTATTATTAAGAAATTTTCTATTCATTTTTTTTTTTTTTTTTTTTTTTGGTTTTTTCGAGACAGGGTTTCTCTGTGTAGCTTTGCGCCTTTTTTGGAGCTCACTTGGTAGCCCAGGCTGGCCTCGAACTCACAGAGATCCGCCTGGCTCTGCCTCCCGAGTGCTGGGATTAAAGGCGTGCGCCACCAAAGCCCGGCTCTATTCATTTTACATACCAACCACAGATACCCCTCTTCTCCCTCCTCCCATCTCCCAGCCTTCCCCCGCCCCCCAACTCATCTCCCATTCCCACCTCCTCCAAGGCAAGGCCTCCCATGGGAAGTCAGCAGAGCCTGGTACATTCAGCTGAGGCAGGTCCAAGCCCCTCCTACCTGTGTCAAGGCTGCACAAGGTGTCTCACCATAGGCACAAGGCTCCAAAAAGCCGGCTCATGTACCAGGGATGGATCCTGATCCCACTGCCAGGGGCCCCTTAAACATTTCAAGTTATACAACTGTAAAAGTTTTGATTGTGTTTCCTTTGTTCAAGAATTCTTTCGTGAGTCTTTACTGAATGCCGAGCACTGGGCTGCATGCTTTCCAAAGTGATAAAAGTATGTGTTTTTTTCCTTAAAGACTTCACTCTCGCAGGGTGGTGGTGGCGGCGGTGGCGCACGCCTTTAATCCCAGCACTCGGGAGGTAGAGCCAGGCAGATCTTTGTGAGTTCCAGGCCAGCCTGGGCTACCAAGTGAGCAAGTGAGTTCCAGGAGAGGCGCAAAGCTGCATAGAGAAACCCTGTCTCGAAAAACCAAAAAAAAAAAAAAAAAAAAACTTCACTCTCTGATTCATGGGAGGAGGCAGAACAGCACATGGAACAAGTACAGAAAAACTTAAGGCAGAAAGCAGATAGTGTCCATGAATGTCCATTGCCTCTTAAAGAAGACTTGGGATGTGGGACATGAGGAAGAAGAGATTAGCATACACATTGCAGCATAGCATGTGAAATAAGTCATAAAAAGGCATGTGACTTGACATAGGCCTTGAAGGTTGACTATAAAGTGGATATATATATATATATATATATATATATATATATATATAACCTTAGCCTGTACAAATTATTATTTTTGGAACTTTTGAGTCATCTGAGGTTAATAACCAGTATAATAGCAGTGTAGTGATGAATATATAGAATTAGAAGGCATGAACCTGCACTTTTATCAGACATGAAAAAATTAGCTCCTTCAGCTTCTGTAAAATCCATTGCACTGAACAAGCCTCATGGTATTTCTTTAGATTGTCAGTGAATCTCACAGGATGCCCCATTTGCTGACTGCCATGCTTGCTCAGCTTTACACACGGATGTAGCATAGCAAACACAGCATGTGTTGCATTTGCACAGTAGAGGTTTTCTATCTTCAAAATGCACCTTGTAAATGCCCCAGGACTCTTCCTTTCTGAAGTCTTGGTGCACATGGTTACAAAAGATGTTTCTAGGTGAGTTCAGACCATCTCAGTTCAGAGAATCCCTGTCTTTTAACAAGAGACAGTAAAGAGCAATTTTTTTCTTGTCCTAGGGGAAGAAGAAAGGGGACAGATCAGCCTCATCTTCACCACCCAGAACATTGAGTAACATGGGCTTTTATAAAAAGAAATGATTGGTTCAAGTTTCAGCATCACCTTTACTAATTGTGTAAATGTGAGCAAGCTATTATTTCCTCTGAATATCTCTTGTTTTAAATCGAAGAGCATAAATGAAGTTTTCTACTTCTTATATTTATTATGCGAATCAAGTGTCCTAGAACACTTTTGGTGGGATATGGAGAGCCAGGCTGCCTTCATTTAGAAATGTAAATGGTTTTTCCCTTTGCCCCACTGGCAGAATTATTCTTGACTGTGTTTCTACCCTGGATCTGATAGACCATTAAAGACTATTGTGAAAAGTTAGAAGGAAAATAGGTTTTAAGATAAGCTAAAGAAAAGGAGTGTCTCTAGGGACTATAAAGTGCCAGAGTAAGTGAAGAGTGGGCCAGGAAGTTGATGCTAGGAAAGTGGTCTGAATAGGTAGTGCATCATGATCTGGGAGGAGCTTACTTGTCTGAGAATGGATTTGGGTCCTATTTATACAAGAGACCTCACATGCAGCATCCTAAAGGGGCTCAGATCCTATTGGAAGAAGTCTGCAGACTTACAGACAAAAGACCTCTGCTACTTAATTTTTTTTCCTGGCTCTTAGAAGTTGAGATCAATCTATGATTTGGACATTTCTATTGCCTTAATATTTAATACTGTTTTCTACCACTGCATTTATCTTGGCAAATTCTTCATTGATTACTTAATTGTCTAAAATGATTAAATTGGTCATTTCAGATGTGTCAGCCGCACAATTTATTAGGCTTTCTTGAGATTAAAAATGGCTTGGTAGGTTATTAGACAAAAATAAGGGCTATCTTTTATCTTTATTCTTCTATTAAACCAAATATAGTAAAATTGACTACAGAAACATTTAAAATACGTATTCTAATAAGCTGTCACATTTTAACCATGATCCAACTAGTTTTGAGAAAATAGCTTCATTTTCAATAAGAAATGTAAGGACAGAATAGAATCTAATCCAATGTTTGCAGCTAAAATTTATTTCTGGCTTGATTGTAGAACCTGGACACACTTCCTCCTTTTTTGATTTCTTTTTACATATTAACCAATTTCTGTTAAAGATAGAATATGTAAGATTAGAAGACTAAAACAATTTAATGGATTATTTTCACTCTTAAGTAGACAAGTTAGAAAATTTGAGAATCATTTTGAAGAATCTATGTGATCTATTTAGTTGTGTGGAAATTAAATATTTTGAAACGCTATTTCAAGTGTGCTTTATCAGTGTTGTTAATTTAAACTTGGGAACATTTTGTATATTAGTCATCTATTGTAAGGGCAGGCTAGGAAAGCAAATAACTTTACAATAACTTAAAAACTATAACATGTTCACAATAATAGACATCCACTTGTGTGGCGCATGAATCTGTGCGCTGCCGAGGCTCCTACTGGGCTTGCCTCTAAATTGTGTGTTTGGTTTAGTTTTGCTCCACATGTGTCTTCTAGAATGGCTGAGTATTAAGGGCATGTTTTTCTCATTGTGATGGCAGGCATGATAGGAGCCAATTGGAGTTATGTAAGAATGCTTAAAAGCACATGTTCATGTTTCACCCAATGATATTTCATTGCCTGAAGCAAACGGCATAGTCAAGCCACATTGGTTTATTTTAATTAAAGATTCAGCAGAGTCGCACTGCAAAAGGAAGGCTAAGTGTTATTCCCTAGCAAAAAGGAGAGATTTAGAACCAAATCTCCTCTCCCACTGTTTGGATAGAGGAGACAATGGATGCAGTTACTCCCCAAAGAGCTGTCTATTAAACATAATAATAGTGTTTTTACAGAATTGAACTGAACTGAATGTTGCCTGGGTTGAACTGAGAAAGAAATGAGGAACCATTTGCAATTATCCAAAAGTCCTGTTTGCAAAGCTAGTGTATAAAAAGCACCCTATATGTAACACATAGACACACTCATTACAAAGCTTATACTCTGATATCATAAACACACACATAACACACACAGACACACACACACACACACACACACACAGACACACACACTCACATCTGGCTCTCAAGGGAAGTGGTTTAACTAGAAAATACTTCAGCAAAATACCAAGAACAATGATGCTCTATTTTTCAAAATTCTTCGCTTTCAGGCTATCTTCTGGATTACTTTAACTTCCCTCTCTTTCCTCATTGTGATCTTGTATAATGTTGCAAAAAGTAACAGTCTGTCCCATAGTGAACATCACCTTGTAGCTAACTTGTTACCTATCGGACTGCTACCATATGCTTAGCTGTAGTAATAATTATGTCACGTGTAGACCAATCAAAAATAAATAGCCTGGAGTCATTTTGAGTGTCTTCCTTTCATTTTTCTGAAAACTATAAAACTGGGCAAATGAACTTTTGGAGTTGTTGAGGTCTAGGGTCATAGATGCCTTTATTATATCATGGTCACAGCACCAATTTCTGAACTATTTTTCTTGGTGGGGATGTCTGTAGTCATGGGACAACCAGAAGAATCCCTTAGGACTGAATGCTGAATCCAGTAATGACTGTGAACAAAAGGTTTTGTCCCTGTTCAAAACTTCATATGAGTATTTTAAGTCAAAAGCCCGCAGAAGTCAGGGCTCACTGTTTATGATGCACTTAGTATCCTGCTATAATAAATAGTCTTTCGGATAAAGATAATAAATCTCGTCCTGCTTATATGACAGGTGTTGGGGATTATGTTAGATTCTGCTATCCCCTTAAGAGGAAGCTCAGATGGCATGGGCTACAGAAGAGGGAGAAGATAAAACCCTTAGATTTGCACCTACTCCTTTGTGAGCCAGGCCTAAGAGAACCATTCCAGCTGTAGTGCTCAAGAGGAGGCTGGGGAGGAGCTGGGATCTGAGTGAAAGAGGTGTGTTTATAAATTCTAAGTTTTAAGTACAGTGTAGCCCTGAAATGTACTGGATTTGTTTGTTGTACCATGAACAGCACGTCCACACTGTTCTCAGGACAACTGCTCTACAGACACTCACTGTTAGAGGTTATGTCCATTGTAGAAAGATCTCAGAGCACCTGAGGCTACAATGAGGCTGGGATTATCACTGGTTCCTTGACTCTGAGTCGGTTCTCTTGAGTTTGGGGCATTTAACTAACACTTTGACAGTTATCTCTAGGCAATATTAGAAAACTGACTAATTTGAATGCAAGATGTGCTTCTAAAAAGATTCTGGATTAGTTGAGTTTATTTGCCAGCCCACACTTAAGCTCTGTTTTTTTGTTTGTTTTCCCTTTGAGACAGTGTCTCACAATGTCCCAGTGTATTCTTGATTAGCCTTGGGCTTGCCTCATCCTCCCAAGTGCTGGGCTTAAATACCTTCACCATCATACTTTGCCCAAGTTTTTTTTATTTATTGGGAAGATAGTCAAGTGTTTCTTGAAGCTTCAGGTGGAAGAACCTTACTATTTCTTCACAAAATGCAGCTAAGGCATCTCAGAAATAAACTTCAGACCACTGAGTAGAAATTGTAGATAGGAAGATTTCAGCCAAACATTAGAGTTTTCTCTTACCATGGGGCAGTCTAGCAATCAGATTATTTAGAGCATTGGCTACCATTAGAGTACTTCCATATTGAACCAAATGACCTTGCTCACTGAGTATGACTCTTAAACCAATTTTTACTGAGATTTCCTTGATTGGGGCGGGGGACACAAACACTTTACAAAATTTGAGGGAGACATTTCTAGAATATTTTCTCATTCCTTGCTTCTCTAAGAATGGTCTACTGGGGCTCCAATCCTCACTCTCTAACACCTGCTGTATCTCTGCCTTCATTTCAGAAGGATTCTCCAGGATAGCAGAGGGGAAGGCTCTGATTGGCAGGTTAAATGTGTATAGACGTGTTTCTATGATTCCATATGCAAATCTAGGATCACTTGGGAAGAAAGTTTCAGTGAGGAGCTGTCGAGATCAGATTGAGCATAGTGTAAGTCTGAGAGGTTGCCTTGATTATACTGATTTCTGTGCGAAGGCCAGTCTGTTGTGGGTGGCACAAATGTAGAAGATTCACATTTATGAAGGACCCTTCCAAACCGAGGAGAGAGTAGAGACACTGAGATCATTAGGAAGCTGTATAAGCAAACCCAAAAAACAAATCTTCTGTCTTAATACCTTTTGTCCTTTTGTATATTGTCAAACATATACGATAGCACTGGGCAAGACACATAGACACTAAATCTATTCTTGCTGTCCTTACGTCATCTTCAACCATTTCTATATTGATTACAGATGAGACATAGAGCAAGAAGTGACCTTAAGGAAATCAACCTCTAGCTTCACAGAGTGCCAGGGTCAGAGCTATACCACATGTTGTCCTAGCATCATTTAGGTTGCTGTGAGAATACCCCCTCACAAAAAGCAACTTAGGGGGAGCAAGGATTTATCTAGTTCTTCCACTCTACCTTGATGACAGAAACTTCAAGGGTGATCTTTAGCTCTACAGTCTGAGACCAAACAGTTGTATTACTATGCCCTACTTCTGTCTTCTCTGAGGGTTTGTTTAGCTCCCAGAGGAAATGTTGAGCCTCCCTGAGATTGATTTAGGAAACACAGTACAAGTTCATCTGGATTCTAGTCTAACATTAAGAAAACCTCAATTGCTTCTCCTCATGAGTGACTTTATTGAAGACAGTAAATTTCCTGGCCATTTGTCACCTCTCAAATCCAACTTCCCTCCTTTCTAATCTCTCTTCATCCTCTACTGAATGGGACCATGAGAAGTAGTTCATGAGAACTGATCTGATCCAATGGTAAGTTTACCATAATATTTTTGCCTGGTACTGTCATTGGGAATTCTGACCTTGAAACTGAGATGGTAATATCCTAAAAACCAAGACTGAGCCCCTGTACTTACTTAGATAAAGTAGACTTTTTATTTATTACCCTTTTCATTGGGAATCAGAATTGAAGAGTAAGCTGATGGATTTCTAAACCCTGGACTATGTTATACCTGTACTTTCAAAGTATCCAGTGAAGATGATTATTTTCCATATTGTAAACCTAACTATATCAGTCAAAAACATTTTTGAGCACTCAATATGGGCACTGAGGGAATAATGGAGGAAATAACCCATGTCCATGCTTCTTAGATGTCAGAGCTATGCTAGTGCTGTAAAACCAACTGTAAAGCTATGGTTTGTAGTCAGAAGTTTTCCTGTGTCCTGCCCAGTCCTTTGGTTGCTCAGACCCAAATAAACACACAGAGGCTTATATTATTTTCAAACTATGGTCATGGCAGGCTTTATGCTAGCTAGCCCTTATATCTTAAATTAACCCATTATTCTTATCTATGTTTAGCAGTGTGGCTTGGTACCTTTTCTCAGTTCTGCCTTGTCATCTTGCTTCCTCTGTGTCTGGCTGGTGACTCCTGACTCAGTCCTTCCTCTTCCCAGAATTCTTCTTGTCTGCTTGCCTTGCCTATACTTCTTGCCTGACTACTGGCCAATCAGCATTTTATTTATCAACCAATCAGAGCAACACATATTCACAGAATACAGAACGACATCCCACAGCAATGGTTTGCATCTGAAATGTGCTGTTCAGTTCAGGCTCATGTGTTTGAACACCAGTTCATTGTCTGTGGAGGGTTGTAGAACCCTATGAGGTGGACCCTGTGTGGCAGAGGTGGGTCACTAGAGTTTTTTTTTTTTTTTTTTTTTTTTTTAGGGTTTTAGCCTAGCCTCATTTATGTCCTGGTCTCTGCTTCATGGTCTGTCAGTAGATGACAGCCTTGTGCTTTCACTACCATGAATTCTACCTTGCCTTCAGTGCCGTGATGGACCCTACTCTTTAAATCTACAATGCAAAATAAACCTCTTATAGGCCAATCTGGGAAACAGAGTTCTTCCATGGCCACTCTGAGCAATGTCATAACCCTGTCTCAAGAAGGAAAGAAAAGGCTGGGGATATAACTCAAAAGAATGATGCTTGCCTAGCATGGAGGAGCTCCTGGATTCAACCCCCAGCACCAGACTAGATAAGTAAGTGGTTAATGAAGTGGATAAGTAATCAGTACATAACTCTTCCCCTGTTGCTTCTTTCAGGTATTTGATCATAGAGAAGAGAAAAATGAAGAAACACAGTGACGTCTAAGCATACTGCCAAGTCTGTACAATTTTTAAAGTGAAACTATTATGCATTTTAAACATAAAAGTAGACTTTGATGAAACAATATTTCACATACAGAGAGGCCTGAGGCTAAAATGAACAAAACATCTGATCTCTGTAATCGTATAATCTGATGGGTTGGGGAATGATTGCCGTTCATGAAAGATGGAATTGTTAAGACAAATGAGAAAGCCAGTTACAAATCAATATGCAAAACAGTCAGTGCATCAATCAGAAGCCCTCATAACTTAGTGCTCCAGGAAAAACCCCCGCACACTGGAGATAAGCAATGAGAATGAAAAATAAAGCCATGCATATTTACCTAATGCTGATCTAAAGACAAGGAAATTGAAGTCTAAGGTTATAGAAAGATACTCAGCCTTCAGAACACACAATCTACCTAAAAGGAAACTATATTTATGTGTGCATATTTACATATGTATAACCTGTGTGTGATTCTGTGTTCAAAGGCCAAGCATTTTTTTTCTATCCAAAAAAAAAAAATGTGTCAAACAGTAATAATTTTGTTTCTGAAACATTAAGGCCAAGTGATTTGCATTCATCCATTGTGAAATGAAAATGGAACTTGTCAACTCTTCATGACTAGGGCATAAATCTTTATGCCACCTACATGGCAATGATATACAATGCCATGTCAAGTTAATAACGTCTAGTGGTGGGCAGATCTAAATAGAAAAGTTGACAATGCAGAAGAAAAGCCCTTATGGACTTCCAGGTATAAAATGTGGAAATTGGAATATAGGTTAAAGCTTTACAGTTACATAACCAATACTCTGTTTTGTATAGTACGAAATAAAATTTGGAGTGGTGATTTGTCACCAGGCATAGTGAAGAATGCTAGTTTGTTTCTGAAGAGATGCAAAAGTTTTCTGAAGAGATCAGAGGAAACAGCTCTATTCAAACTTGTTTTTAAGAAGCCTGAAGCAACTAGTAAAGGCATTCAAGTAAGAATGTGTTTCATTTCCTAATAAATATTTGGGAAGTGAACAGAAGCTTATATAACTGCTGAAATACTTGTGGACCTATTAGCTCTATCCCTGTACAGGAAAAGTATGACTCTTCAATCTCAGAGCATCCTGTGTACTCTGTAGAAGACAGATTTCCTAACCCCCTTTATAGCTTATGACAAAGGAAAATAAAATGTATATTTCATAGCATAAAGTGCTGCTACACACTCAATTCCCAATGTGTGTGACTCAAGACAGAGCACACCATTTTTGAATTTCTCTAGCTGAAGGACACCTGCTGGCATGGAGGAAATGGACTTGAACATAATAAAATAAACCAGGAGTATTAAGGTCAGCCTTATCTCATCATGCTCACATTTATCTCCCATTCTGTATGGAAAGCTAATGTGGACAAATTATCTTAATGGTGGAAAGGGCAATCTGTGTTTCTGTTCAGGTCACAGACACCTGAGACTCACACAATTACTTTGCTGCTCTAGGAGCTGCCTTCTGCCACTGAGCTGGAGTCCTGCTTGCTGTTCTTGTTGCAAACACGACTGCAATCCTGGTATACAGTGGAGTCTTCAAAACCATAGGATAAGGATATGCAAGTGAGGCTGGGCTTGCTATTTCTTCTTAGTCACTAGCATGTCAGACTGGCATTTATTGTGAATTAAAATTATGTTATTAGACGTCTCTGTGACTCAAACACTCTATGAAGTGAACTAAAATGTTAGTTACTGCTGCTGCCTTGAAAGCTCTTGAATGACCTTGATTTTCAGTTATCTCTCATTATTTCCATCTCACGCTTCTTCGGGCTTCCACGACCTTTTCTCAACTTGATCCTGAGAGCTGAGTTTGCTGCTATTTGAATTCAATGTAGTACTGTTAAGACTCATTTTCCTTTCCTAGCCTTGGTTAAGTAGCAATGGGTTAGGATCACACAGTTTTACTAAATCTGAACTCTGTAGTCTTTCTCATATTTTATGGCATTGTTAAAGATTATATTCATGGTCTCTGATAGGCTGGACTTTAAAGAACTTTTTGGACACATCAAGGCCTGGCATTGATTGTGTTCTTGCTTCTTTCAGTTTTCTATGGAATAATTTAGAAGCCAATTCATGAAAAACAAATCCATTATATTGTACTCACTACTGGAAAAAGGAAATAAAAAAGATAAATTTAAATTTATATATGTCTGTGGGAAAAATATTGTGTGCACTCTGATGCTGTTAGGGTGGCTCAGTAGACTAGAACATGAGCTCTTTAGTGCACCATTTCTTGCAGGGTGGTTATCTATCTGTGTTTTCCTTTTGTATCTCTGAGTCTCTGTTTTTCTCAGTCTCTTTCATACAAAGTATAGTGTCAAAAGCTATAAATGGAAAAGTTTGGAATCAAAAGTTATGCTCTTCTTGAATGTAATCATTGTTTAAATTCTATTTAGGGTAGGTATTAAACATGGGATTTGTGAAGCTTAAGTACTGAAATATAAAACTCAGTTTAGTGTATGTTTATGGGGGTGTATTTATGCAGGCCTGTTGTAATGAATTTATTTATTTATTCTATTCTGAAAATTTATCAAATGTCTACTATGTGCTGAATACTCTTCTAGGCACTGAACATGGAACAGTGAATAGCACAGAGTTCCTTCCTGGTAAAGGGTATGGTTTCTGTCAGTATTGGCGAGGGGGTATCAATTCTCTCAACTTGATCCTGAGAGCTGACTTTCCAGCTATCTGAATTCAATGTAGTACTGTGAAGACTCATTTTTCCTTTCCTAGCCTTGGTTAAGTAGCAATGGGTTAGGATCACACAGTTTTACTAAATCTGAACTCTGTGGTCTTCCTCATATTTTATGGCATTGTTAAAGATTATACGTTCATACAAGGTAAATGCATTGACTTTCTCTCATACAAGGTAAATGCTCCTCATAGATTTATGGTATTACGCCTATTTGAAGCTACTTAGAAACTAGTGAAGAATACTTTAATAGAAAAAGTTCTTTGGAAATGTTAGTGTTTGTAGCTTTTTTGTAGTATTTTTAAGCCGAAAGGATATAGTTAGCAGTCTAAGGCAACCTAATGCATATTTTCATTCTGTATACTAGGCCAAATATAGGGCAGCAAGATGGCTCAGAAGATAAAGGTGCTTGTTGCTAAGCTTGGTGATCTGACTTTAATCTCTGGGACCCATGTGGTGGAAGGACAGACACAATCTCCTGCCCATGTTGTCCTATGACTTCTATTATTGTGACATGATTCCCCCTGCAATAAATAAATAAATGCAATAAAATATATCAGATGAATCACAAATTCAACAATTTTGAAATTTCATTTAATCCATTCATTCTGTTATATTAGAGTTCTACAGAAGAACAGAAGGGATCTAATATATTTAATTAATTAATTGAAATCAGTTCATCTGTGTGGAGGCTGACAAGTCCTTTCTGATTTATAACCTAAGATTGGCTGTCTGTTACAGAAGCAGTTAAAAGCTGATCTTCCTGTTGGAAGATTATGAGGCAAGAGATTTCTGTATTACCAAGGGTGAGGCCAGCATTTTATTCTGTTCAAGCCTCAGTTGATTGGGTGGCATCCAGCCATATTTAGAAAGTCAATCTATTCTGTCTAGTGACTGTAGTAGGTAGTTCCAGCTTTGACCTGGAAGCACTGCCCCTAGTGAGGCTTCAGGTAACTGCCACGCCTACCTATGACCTGCCCCTGGGGTGCTGTGAAGATGGAACCCCTTAAGAAACTAGATCCAGATGTGCTCGCTCTCTTGGTTCCTTGTGACCCTGGATGCTGGATGGTAGACCGAGCAGAGTTCTCCAGAGAACACTGCTGGACTGCACCTCACCTCTCCCAGAACCTGTAACCAATCCCTTTACTGGCTGTAAGTTACCCCAAAATAAACCTCCTTTTTAACTATGTGGAGTTGCCTTAATAAATCCCCACATAAGTGAGAAAATGTTAATCACATACATAACAGAGAATACTAGGAATAATTTTTTTTTTGTCAAATACCTGAGGACCCTGAGGCCCCATCACCTTGACAGATGAACTTAATCTATACTCTGCCTACAAATCTGTTCTTTAAGGGTATATTCAAATTTTATAAGGATTAAACATTGAATGCACATTGGGAACCCATTTAATAAGTTTATACAGTTCTGTATTAGTAAATACATGCTTCCTTTATATACCTATCTATTGAACTTTTTCTCATAGAAGTCATTAAATGGCTGCAGTATTTGTTTACTGTATGATTACAGATTATTATTAATAAATTTACTGTCTGAAATTGAGACAACAAAGAAAACACAAGCTGAGGGAATGCTGGAAATAGAAACCCTGACTAAACAAACAGGAACTACAGAAAGAAGCATAACCAACCGAATACAAGAGATGGAACAGAGAATCTCTGACACTGAAGACACAATAGAGAAAATAGATTCGTCAGTCAAAGAAAACACTAAAGATAAAAAAGTCGTAACACAAAACATCCAAAAAATCTGGGACACCATGAAAAGACCAAACCTAAGAATAATAGGGATAGAAGAAGGAGAAGAATACCAACTCAAAGGCATAGAAAATATATTCAACAAAATCATAGAAGAAAATTTTCCTAACCTAAAGAAAGAAATACCTATGAAAATACAAGAAGCTTACAGAACACCAAATAGGCTGGACCCAAAAAGAAAGTCCTCTCGCCACATAATAATCAAAACATTAAACATACAGATCAAAGAAAAAAATATCAAGAGCTGCAAAGGAGAAAGACCAAGTAACATATAAAGGCAAACCTATCAGAATAACATCAGACTTTTCAATAGAGACTATGAAAGCTAGAAGGTCCTGGACAAATGTTATGCAGACACTAAGAGACCATGGATGCCAACCTAGACTATTATACCCCACAAAACTCGCAATCACCATAGGCGGAGTAAACAAAATATTCCATGATAAAACCAGATTTAATCAATACCTATCCACAAACCCAGCCTTACAGAAAGCACTAGAAGGAAAAATCCAATCTAAAGAAGCTAAACACACCCATGAAAACTCAGGCAATAGATAAACCCACACCAACATCTGAAGAAATAGAAGGGACAAATCCCTCCCCAGAAAATGCATGACCTGTGAAAGCTGCTAAGAGTTTGAGGCAGATCTGGGGAGAAAGAAAGCCCCTACCTCCAAAGGCAGCTAGCAGAGGAGCAGAGCAGCCTGGGATGTCTGGGGCTCTGCATCTGGGGGGAAGGGACCGTGCAGGGTGAGAGTGGAATCAGTGGGAGAGGGGTTTCTCTGAAGGAGCTGTGGAAGGGCTGTTGTGGGTGTTGATTATAAGCTCTAAACTTTAGAAATGATGTACGTACTTTCTGTCTAGTTAAGAGAATCTTTCTAATAGAGATAGTGATAATAATTAAGAGTAAGAAGTAGAAAAAGATGAAAATAAGATATATGAGTTTGTAAAAATTCTGTCTTGTTAGATCTGTGTTAAGAAATCTTTAGGTGTTTACTAAGTTAAATATATGCTAATGGTAGCCCTATATAAGTTTGTAAAATAGATCCATAGAGTTCCTTTAAAAATATAAGCTTGCAAGAAGAATCTAAGGTAGTCCTAAAACATACAGTAATAAGCTTGTAAGAGGTAAAGATACTAGTTGTAAATGTAAGTTTAAATAAGAATTAAGAAGATGGAATGAATATAAGAAGTATATAAGAAGTAATAAGAAATATATCTGCTAAAGTAGTTCCCCACAGCTGAGATCTGTCAAAAATCAATGCAATACAGATGGAAATGGGGGGTGGGCTGGGGGGAGGGGGGTGGGGTGGGAGGGGGGAGAATGGGGGAATCTATGGCTGATGTGTAAAGTTGAATTATATTGTAAAATAAAATAAATTAAAAAAAATAAATTTACTGTCTGGATGGCACTCTGGTAAAATAGTGTTTATATTAGAAGAAGAAAAACTGACATAGGGACATCAGACAATATCATCATACCATTTTGTTAGGAATGGCATGAAATTGTTAAGTGGAAATGTTGTATGTAAGTTGCATGAAGTTGAGGGCTGTTGTCCATTTTTATATTGTCACATATATATTTGTCTTCCTCTACTTATGGCTTCATGTTTCTGGTTTCCTAAAGTGAAGTATCATCCAAAAATACTGAATGGAAAATTCCAGAAGATAACTTGGGAAGAAATTTTTCATTATGTGTTGTGAAGAAAGAACTTTCTGCCTAGGATTTAAACTCAGAATTAATTTGTTGACCATCTTTGGTAATCATTTTGAAAAATATTGTTAGGATTTCTAGTACATGCAGAGTTAAAATTATAAGGGATTATTATAAGTAATTATGTTACGATTGTTTATTAAGAATGTTGTTATAATTTTGGACTTTTCTTCCTTAACCATCTAAAAGGAGAAAATGTTTTGACTTATTTTTTAAAAATTTCATCTTTAATTAAAACATTACATCATTTATCCCCCTCCATCCAATCCAACCCCTTACATACCCTCCCTGCTCTGTGCTTCCTCTCAAATTCATGGCTCATTTTTCTTTAGTTGCTGTTGCTACATATGCATATATGCTGTGGTAGTTTGAATGTAATTGGCCCCATAATCTCACAGGGCGTGGCACTATCAAGAAGTGTGGCTTTGTTGGAGTGGGTATGGCCTTGTTGGAGGAAGTGTGTCACTTTGGGGGCAGGCTTTGAGGTTTCCTATGTTCGGGATACCACACAGTGTCTCAGTAGACTTCCTGCTGCCTTCTGGTCAAGATGTAGCACTCTCAGCTCCAGCACCACATCTACTTGCATGTCATCATGCTCCCTGTCTTAATGATAATGGACTGAACCTCTGAAATTGTAAGCAAGCCCCAATGAAATGTTTTCTTTATAAGAGTTGCTATGGTCATGATGTCTCTTCATAGCATTAGTAACCCTAACAAAGACATATGCAAATATATGTAAAAATGCCACCCACTAAGTACTTCATGTTTTATATATATGATTTCAAGACTGACCACTTGGTATTGGATAACCAATTAAGAGTTCATCCCCAGGGAATAATAATTCTCCCTCTCTCAGCAATCCTTAATTGTTTTTAACTCTTCATCTGGGGTTGGGACCCTGCGATGTGTCTTCCATGCATGTTGGCATATCAACTGGTGTTATTGTTCAGGTCTTTTTGAGACAGTCATTGTGTTGAGATTTCATGTGTGTAATTTTCCTGTCATATTTAGAAGGCACAATCTTGTAGTAGACTTCCTGGTCCCCTGGCTCTTAAATCTTTCCATATCCTCTTTCCTGATGCTTTCATAGCTTTATGTAAAGGAATTGTGTTGTAAATGTGCCAACTGAGGCTAGGCAGTTAGTTTTTCTCTGAATTTTGACTAGGTGTGGCTTTCTGTAATAGTCTCCATCTGCTGCAAAGTTTAATTGATGAGAGGTGAGAGCTGCACTTTTCGATAGGTTTAGAATGTATTTAGAAATTGTACTAGTCTAGGAAAGTGGCAGTAATAAGTTTCCCCTAAGACTCATGATCTCACTTTCCCAGAGTAGTTGGCTGGGTTTATAGTACCAGGCATGATTTCTCTCCTGTTAACTGGGTTAAAATATTAGAACACTGGAAAATTATAAGTTTAGTTTTCACTGTTCTCTGATGTCTCTATTTTTAACCACATGAATACTGAAAACATGTAACTATTTCTTCTATTGTTATTCATCATTCATTTAATGGACTGGACAGTTTATTATTATAAGTGAGCCAACCTATAGTAATATTAAAAATTGTTATAGACTTTATTTGCACATTTAAATGAATAGAGTATGATATTTTGGTAGAAACAGTTAATAACCTTTGAAACCTTTTGAATTACCAAAGTTGGAGCTTTTTGAAAAGCAAACTCTATAGGCTATTTTGATCTTCAACTAAATTCTTGTTACCTTATTTACAAAGAATTATATGATAATTGTATTAACTGTTACCTCATGGTTGAGCTAACCCATTCTGTATTAGTAATGCTTCATTAATGCTAGTTGGACTGTGAATGATGAATGGCCAAAGCAAAATTCATCACTGAAATCTACAGGTAGATGTGCTTTCTTTCTCTTGAGTGGTAAGAACAGAAGTCAGTGTGAGGTAGATGTGCAGGGCATCTTTCTTCTCTGCTAAAGCAAAAAGGACACACTTGAGTATTTGTAAGGGATCCTGTTACTAATCTCACTCGTTTCCTTGGTGATAGATATGGTGATTGTAGTGAGACAGACTCTCAAAGCAGCTTTATTTGCTCTTCTCTGATGGTTATAGATATTGAGTACTTCAAATATTTATTTTACATTCTTATTTCTTCTTCTGAAAGCTTTTTAGTCAGTTTATTCACCAATTTATTGGATGGTGTAGTGGCTTGAATGTAATTGGCCTCCATAAGCTCATAGGGAGTGATACTTTTAGGAGGTGTGGCTTTGTTGGAGTTGGTATGGCCTCTTTGGAGGAAGTTTGTCACTGTAGGGATGGGCTTTGAGGTCTCATATATCCTAAAGCCACACCCAGTATCTCAGATGACTTCCTGTTGCTTGAGGGTCAAGATGTAAGAACTCTCAGCTCCTTCTCCCACACCATGCCTGCTTGCATGCTGCCTTGCTTCCTGCCATGACAATAACAGACTAAACCTCTGACACTATAAGTGGGCCACCCCAATTAAATGTTTTCCTTTATAAGAGTGATGTGGTCTTGGGGTCTCTTCATGGTAATAGAACCCCTAACTAAGATAGATGGTTTGCTTTTTTGGTGTTTAAATTTTCATTTCTTTACATAGTCTATATTATAGTCCCCTGCCTGATCTGTAGCTGATTCCCCATTCAGCAGCTGTCTCCTAACTCTGATGACTTTTTCTTTTGCTGTGCAGAGCTATTTAATTTCATGAAATCCTATTTATCAATTCTTGGGATTATTTCCAATGTTATTAGAGTCCTATTCAGAGACTCTTTGCTTATGCCTGTGTCTTGAAATGTGTTGCCGCTTTCCCTTTAGCAGTTTTAAGGTTTAAGAAGAAGCAAGATATAAAGGCCACCTATGCTCATGGATTGGAAGGATTAATATTGTGAAAATGACTATATTATGAAAATCAATCTTCATACTCAATGCAATCCCTATTAAACTTTTAATTATTCTTCAGAGAACTAAAAAGAAACAATTTTGAAATTTGTATAGAAGCACATAAGACCACAGGCAGCCAATACAACCCAAAGCAGAAAGATCAATGCAGAAGTATAACAGTATTTGATTTCAATTCATACTATGGAGACATAATAATAAAAACTATATGATACTGGTAGAAAAATAAACATTCAGACCAATGGAATATAATTAAGCACCCATAGATAAATCCATGCTCTGACAGAGGCCAAATTTCTAACAAAAATGTAACAAAACAAAACAAAACATAATTCTAGAAAAAGACAACATTTTAAACTAAACATGCTTGAAAAACTGTAGGCAAATGTAGGCTATATCCACACTTTTACCCTGTACAAAAAGCAAATCAAATGGATCCAAGACATTAATGTACCACATATTCATATTATTGTTTTTTTCATTTTTCTTATTAAGAAATTTTGTACTCACTCTACATACCACCCACAGATCCCACCTCCTCCCTCCTCCCACCTCCAGCCCTCCCTCCTGAGCCACTCCATATCCCCACATCCCCCAAATCAAGGTCTCCCATGGGGAGTCAGCAGAGCTAGGCACACTGAGCCTAGGCAGGTCCAAGACCCTTCCCACTGCACCAAGGCTGTGCAAGGCATCACGCCACAGGCACTGGGTTCCCAAAAGCCTGCCCATGCACCAGGGACAGATCCAGATGCCCCTGCCTGTGTGCCCCCCAAACAGTTCGAGCCAAATAACCGTCTTCCATATCCAGAGGGCCTAGTGCAGTCCTATGGGGGCTCCACAGCCACCAGTCCACAGTTCATGGGCTTCCACCAGTGTGACCTGTCATCTCTGCACATCTTCCCACCATGATCTCGATGTCCTCTGCCTGCAGAATCCCTCCTCTCTCTCATTGATTGGATTCCCAGAGCTCAGCCTGGTACCTGGCCATGGATTTCTGCATCTGCCTCTATCAGTCACTGGACAAAGGCTCTATGATGACAGTTAGGGTATTTGCTAGACTGGTCACCAGAGTAGATCAGTCCAGGCACCCTTTGGACAACTGCCAGCAGACCAAGGTGGGGTCATCCTTGTGGATTCCTGAGAGCCTCCCTAGCATCCTGCCTCTTCCTATTCCCATGATGTCCTCATCTATCATGGTGTCTCCCTGCCCTCCCACTCAGTCCCTGTTCCAGCTTGACCCTCCCATTTCCCTATGTTCTCATCCCCTACTCCTTGCCCTCTGCCACCCCCTTCACACCCAGTCCACTCATGTAGATCTCATCCACTTCTCCTTCACTGGGTCATCCATGTGTCCCTCCTAGGGTCTTTCCCTTCATGTTATTAATGTTAAAGACAACTTATATGAGATAATATAATGAGACAAGGGAGATATTAGTCATAACTATAGCCATAAGAGAGACTGACTATAGTTCTTTTTTTGTTTTTTGTTTTCCAAAAAGATTTTATTTACAAAAAAAGCAACTAGACAAATTTAAATATCTACAACATTCTGTCCATTATATAGAACCTTTAGTACAATCCCTATCAGATCCCTCCTTTTTTTCCTGCCCTTATCTGGGATGCTTTTTCCTACTAGGTTTAGTTGCTGTCAACTACTGTACAGACAACTGGTCACGTGGCTTTCAGACACTGCTTGGTGGAGCTTGCACTTTCATCTTTTTTATTTTATTTTATTTTATTTTATTTTATTTTATTTTACAATATCATTCAGTTCTACATATCAGCCACGGATTCCCTTGTTCTCCCCCTAGTTCTTTAAACAAAAGATGGGAGAGTTTGCTAGTGTTTGTAAGATTATGTAGCAGAAAAGTCCTGGAGGAATGCATTATGGTGGAAGTCTGTCTATGTTTGCTAATTGGTATTTATTGAAGTTAGGCTCTTATGTTCCCAAAGGATGAGGACAAAAGATACTATCTTACTTGGTGATCATACATTTCAGTGGGATGGCTCCCAGGTCTTTGAAAAAAACATTTCCAGGTATAGAAGGTACACATATCAAGGGGTAGCAAAACAATTTCACATTGCAAAGTTTCTAAAAAAATGTCAGAAAGGTAGGACATGTAAAGCAGTGGTCTTCATCTTCCTAATGCTGTGGCCCTTTAATACAGTTCTGCATGTTGTGGTGACCCTAATCATAAAATTATTTTCATTGTTACTTCATAACTGTAATTTTCTACTGTTGTGAATCTTACTGTAAATGTCTGTGTTTTCTCATGGTCTTAGGCAACCCCTGTGAAAGGATCATAGCAATGTACAGGTTGAGAGCCAGTGATCTAGCATCAAGGAGAAAGCTCTTTAATATTTATTCAGGGTGAAGGGAATGGTAAAGTCCCCTTAGTTCCGTTGGTGTTACAGTCACTTTATGACAGACCTCTGCTACTTCTTGGAGTCAGCTCTTGTCTTCATGCTCTCATACGAATCCAGGTGCATTCTCATTTCTGTTCCTATGCTTATATGATCTTCTTCTACTTAGAATCATCATTACTTCCTTTCTGTGGCTAAATTAGATCCGGTGTATAAAATTAAAGACTTATTACTTCTGTCAGGATTTACCGGTTATGTAATAGTAGTAAGCAGTCCAGAATCTCTCCTCCTTAACTTGATTTTCATCTTTTTATAATCTAGAATCTTCTAGGAGACAAACCTCTGTGTTTATGAGGTAGTTTCCAGATTGGGTTAGTCAAAGTAGGACTACTCGTCCTAAATGAATGATACCACTCCATGGTCTAGAGTTCCAGACTGAATAAAAAGGAGAAAGCTCACTGAATCCCAGTATTCATCCATGCCTACTTTCTGACTGTGGATGCAATGTGGCCAGGCACTTCACTGTCTGGCTGCTTCGCTTTCTCTGTGCAGTAACTATCTGCACCCTCAAATTGGGAACTAAAATAAACCCTGCTGTCTTGAAGTTACTTTAGTCAAGCGTTCTGTCCCAGTGACCAAAAAAAATGTAGTTAATATACTTCCAGTTATACTGCATGTAGATCGAAGGGATGTCAGCATTCTATGTTAATCCTACTTCTCACAGCCTACCAACTTCATTTCCTTGTATTTCACAGGTCAGAGTAAATCACAGTTAGTTATGTTCGCCTCAAAAGAAGCAGGACATGGAATCCTGTCATGCTCTTGGGAGAAGGAAAACCAGAATAGTAAGCAAACAGTATTAAAGACTATCAGAGAATCTTGAGTGGTCGATCTGCTGAGAATAGGGGACTGTCCTGTGATCAGTTCTGGTTGAGATATCTATATCTTCCACTGCAAGGTACTGGGAACATTATGGAAGAGGGTTTGGAAAGAATACAAGAGCTGGAGAATAGTGGGGGGGATTGTCGGAAGAGTTCTCCTGGACACAGCATGAATACTGCACTCAGGAAATCATTGCAGTTGTGGTTACCTATACAGAACTTTTTTGTACAAGTAAACATTTCATCATGGAAGAGAGAGGGTCTTCTTTTCTTTCCTCTTCATTTTTTTCTTTATTTAGGAATTTTTTATTCATTTTATATACCAACCACAGATTCCCCATCTCATCCCTCCTCCTGTTTCCCGGCCCTGCCTTCCTTCTCAACCCATCCTCATCCCCTCCTCTAAAAAGGTAAGGCCTCCCATGGGGAGTCAGCAAAGCCTGGTACATTCAGTTGAGGCAGTTCCAAGCCCCTCTCCACTGCATCAAAGCTGTGCAAGGTATCCCACCATAGATAATGGGCTCCAAAAAGCCAGCTCATGCACCAGGGATGGATCCTGCTCCCACTGCCAGGGGCCCCTACAAGATGAATTGCTAAACGGTCTTATTTATAAAAAACCTGGAGCCAGATATTGGGGTTAAAACCTGAGAGATCAGAGGAATAGGAAAAGCCACACCAACCTCAACTTACCAGTCCTCAGTTTCCAAAGAGGCCTACTTCCTGTATACCCTATATTGCCTTTCTGTTCTGCAATCTCACTTCCTCTCTCTGCCTAGGTACATCACTTCCTGTCTGTCTGTACAGACGTCCAGACCTTTATGGTTAGTGCTGGGATTGAAGACATGTGCCACCATGCCTGGCTCTGTTCTGCAGTGTGGCCTTGAACTCACAGAGATCCCGGTGGATCTCTGCCTCCCAAATGCTAGGGTTAAAGGCATGTGCTACCACTGCCTGACCTCTATGTTTAATATAGTGGCTGGCTTTTTCCTCCGATCCTCAGATAAGCTTTATTGGGGGTACACAGATAAAATATCATCACAGGCCCCTTAAACAGACCAAGCTACACAACTGTCTCACTTATGCAGAGGGCCTAGTCCAGTCCTATGGAGGCTCCACAGTTGTTGGTCTAATGTTCGTGAGTTCCCACTAGCTTGGTTTGGTTATGCGAGAGGGTCTTATAAGACCTGTCCCTGAGGGATGGTTGACAGTAGTTGCCAGGGAAAGAGAAATCACTCCTTCTGTGGTGTAACCACTGATAAGTTGCTCATGCTCTAATACAGCCTCTCAGCTATGCTTGTGCAGACAACCATAATTAAACTCAGTGGACATACATACATACACAGGCATGAACCTATGACAAGGGATTTGTTGAGAAGAAGGGAAGAATGACTACAGTAGGAGCGAGAGGGAAGTGGGAGAGAGTACTCAAGGTGGCAAGTGACTAGTATTCATTATATAGTTGTGTAAAACTGTCAGATAATTTTTTATGTTTATTACTTTTTAAGCATTTCATACATGAGTTTTGTAGTTACTACACTGTTCTCCCTCTAGATCCTCTACCGTTCCTCTGTTCCTCAGCTCTATTACCTCTCCTTCTTAATTATCATTGTTACATATATGCAACATATATCACATATGTTAAATATACACATATGCAAATATATGTAAATATTTCATACTTAGTCCATTTAGTGTTGCTCATACATGTATGTGTTTAAGAATGATTGTTTGGCCGGGCAGTGGTGGCACATGCCTTTAATCCCAGCACTCAGGAGGCAGAGCCAGGCGGATCTCTGTGAGTTCAAGGCCACCCCAGGCTACAGAGTGAGTTCCAGGAAAGGTGCAAAGCTACACAGAGAAACCCTGTCTTGAAAAACAAACAAACAAAAAGAATGATTGTTTGGATTGGATAACCTATGGGGGTGGGGCTTGTTGCTGGAGAAGACTGATTCTCAGTCTTTTAGCATCCATTAATTGCCTGGTAGCTCTTCATGTGGGGATGGGGCATTGTGAGATTTTCCCTATCCATGTTGGGTGTCAACTGGTGTTGTCATTGTGTAGCTCTTGCTTAGTGACCATATTGTTAAGAGTTCTTGGGTGTAACTCCTGTCATATAAAACACTGTCTTGTAGCCGACATGCTGGTCCTCTTACAGTTTTCTTGGCCCCTCTTCTGTGGTGTTTCCTGAGTTTCAGATGTAGCAGTTATGTTGTAGATGTGTTGATTGGGAGTGAGAACCCCAGAGTCAGTTGCTGTCTGCATTTTAACCAGTTGTGAATTTCTGTGATGTTCTTCATCGGCTGTAAAAAGAGACTTCTTTGATGAAGGGTAAGAGCTGCCCTTATCTGTGGCTATTTATAATGTAAGGTGAGTGGGTATTTATATTGGTTTAGGAAATTGGTAGGAATAGATTCACCCCCAGGGTTAATGATCTTACCAGCTACAGGTGGTTAACTAAATTTATAGAACAAGGCATTAATTCTCTCCTCTTGAATGGGCCTTAAGTCCAGTTAGGTACCTGCTGGTTACCTCCTAAATATAAGTACCAATATTGGACTTTATTGTGATTTATAGAAATCACAGCCGCTAATTCTTTTTAATTAAAAAAATATACTGAGTGATCTTACCCTCCAAGAATGGTCCTTTTTCTACAATGCTATTGCTTCTTCTTATGTACCATAATTGTCATGTTAGTTAAAAACCAATAAAGTATTTTTATATCAATTATAAAAGTAGATAAATTACCCTGATATTGAACTGTCCTTCTGCTTCAAAACCATCATTAACATTCTTTGCACTCCTTGCATTTCCTCACAATGATAACTTTGCCAGGTTCATAGAGGGTCATGCACATCCACCTTTTGGGTCTACCTCAAGTATCTGTCTTCACAGACTGTTTCCCAGGCTTAACACTTAAGAGTATTATCCAATGTTATTATAATGTCTATATGTTTATTCTACTCACTGGATTTCAAATGTTTTCAAAGTTGGTGTTACAGATTTCAGTCTTTAACACTGGTACTTATTAAAGTTCTTGAATATAAAAGTTATTCAATAAATGATTACCAAGTTAAGTTAAAATGATTATCTACCCAGTATATTTTTTTCATTGTTAAACAAACAGGTTTAATTAGAGTGTGAGAGTATATGGATGATAATGTGTTTGTCATTGGTAAGCATTGTCAGCATTTGAAGTGGCAGAGAGAAATTGTGATATTATACTTTTGTAGATCTTTATAAGCAGGTGGGACAGTTATTTCCCAGGGATAGTTTTACTGTGGTTTCATTTTGCAGTCAGGAAATTGCCTGTTATGGACTCTTGAGGTTTCTTCCAAACCTGTACAGAAGTATAGGACAGTTCTGCAGCATTGAAATAATTTTGATTTCTTTTAAAAGCATATTTTGTGAAGCAATTGGAAGCATAGAAACAAAAATGGATTCATTATAATCCATTCTGAATTGCTGTCGAGGTGAAGAACAAAACCCAGAAAATAACATTAAATCATATTGGGATTGCTTACAAGGATTGTAGAACTCTAAAGCCCCTATGGGTTTATTGATGAAAGACAGTACGATCTCTCACACAAAAGCGAAAACTTGAGAGAAACTGGAGGATTTGAGGCTTTACCTGAAGTAGTCATGGAAATAAATGTCCCCTCTCTTTTAGTCCATTTGAACTGAGAAAAAGTGAAATACATTTTAATGCTTTTCAAATCCTCTCAGCATTTCAGCTATTCTAACTTCTCCAGGAAGCTCCAGGAAGCAAGGAAATCCCCCTATTCTGTCTTTGTTACTGTGGCCTTCACTGAGGGGAACAATTTTTCTTGAATGTGGCTTAGAGTGAAACAAGCCTCTTGTTTGGGATGGGGACAACAATTCTGTCAGGAGCCTGTTGTCATTATTTGAAGATGATATAGGAAAAAACACATGACAACAATAGCCAGCCCTCAAAATCCAAGGGTCTGTCTTTGATGAAATGACTCTGAGCAGAGGCTGTGCTGTGGGATCAAATGTAGATGGCGATGAATAACCAAACCAGCAGCCCCAGAAGATAACTCCAGGATGAAGTTCAATGACCAAAATTTGACTGGAAAGCTTTGATTGGATATATGCTGGGTTTTGAGGTAACTGAGACAGGTCTCAGTTGTGGGAGTCCCTTCAAACACCGCAGCTGGCAGGGTAACGATCCATGTGAGGCAAGAAGGAAATCTGGTTCAACAGGACTTAGTTAGCTGGTGTTGGTTCAAACTTCTAGAGTCTGACCCCGAGCACTTTATTTTTTTTGACATATTTAAGCACAGTACAACTTTGGAAAAAAGTTTCCTCATGACAGTTATCACAATAAAGCTAAAAGCACGACTACATCAAAATTCCCTTGCAAAGTACATGTCTTTTGCAAAGTACCTGCTATTTCATCCATAAGAATGGGTTCTACTGAGTGAGAAACAATGCTCAGAATAAAGGTCCAGGGAAGAAGGGCCTGGAATAAGCATAATAGTAAACTATTTTGCAAAGTACATGAGACTTTCTTAAGAATGGGTTCTATTGATGGAGAAACAATGCTCAGGTATCTGGGAAGAGCCTAGGATAACCATAACAGTCTGGGGAAATTGGGTGAAGCATGGCCCTATAGATAGCAAGGATCACCAGGTTATTAACGACACCCAACCCCAGATTTCTGAGTGGAAACAGGTGTAAAACCCTTCTGTTGAGGAGAAAAGCCTGTGAGTTTAACAGCTCTGGTTTCCCTGGTGCTATCTGTGAGCATGAAGCCCTTGTGCCCTCTATACTCAGTGATAAGAAAGAGAGAGATGGGACACAGTTTGAGAACTCTAGTGAATTCTACCTAAATTTCTTCTGATGGCTTTATATTATTTATCCTCATTCTAATGTCTTTATTGTGATCTCTCAAAATATCCTCTGTAGAACTACTTACAAGAATTCTTCTAGAATATGATTTGCTTTTTAATTTTTTTATTACATATTTTACTTTTGAGATTATAATATAATATAATAACATCATTCCTCCCTTTCCTCCCCCCAAACCCTCCCGTATACCTCTCTTTGCTCTCTTTCAAATTCATGGCTTCTGTTTTCATTAACTGTCGTGGATTTGCTTTTGAAGCTGCCTCACTGTGTTCTGTTCCTTCCTGCTTTTCTGTTACTCTAGGTGAAAAGATGGATTGGAAATTCTGCCTTATTCCCCATCCAATGTAAGTACTGCTAAGACAAGAACAAATACGTGGTATGTTGAATAACATGTAGAATGTCATTTTTCTGTTTCATCTTGATCATCTCTAACAGTTTGTTTCATATTAATTTGTCTCCTCCCTCTTCCCTACTTCTTATCTGTCTCGGTTTTTTTTTTCAGAGGAAGGCCTGGTATAGTCTGCATTCTCAAGCAAACTAGGAAGGCTGCTGTACTAGAATTGGCATGAAACTGGGTGATAAAATAGACCTGGTACAAGGGGGACCTGAAGCAGGGGTGAAAGGCCAGCGGAAGCTACCCTGGACAAAATTGACTGAACGTACAAGGTTAAGGTAAGCATTAATGATAATTCTGAAAGAAGCGTAATGTTCCCACACTGATTTGCAGTAAGTGACCTTGCTTTTTTTTTTTTTTTTTTTTTTTTTTTTTCTTGTCCTGCCTGCCAGGCTTAGGTTATGAGGCTCAACCTGTTTCTAAAATAGAACTACCTTGGTTTTAAAAGGCTCTGCTCATTCTGAGTACTTTAGTTTTCTATCCGTGTGCCCAAGGTCATAGCATGCGGCTGAGCTGAGTGCATGCTGTCCACCCCCAAGCATTGCCGTTTGCAGTGATAACAATGGGACTGCCACACTTTGGGGGAGCATGCTTCTGTTAGGGTGCGATTTTCCTACAAAGGGTCCCTTGCTGGCTGTGCCTTTGGATTATGGCTACAGTAGAAATTTCCTCACAGCAGCCTTTCTCTGGCAAGGATTCTTACCAGCACTTCATACATAAACATGGGCTTTCTCTGAATAGTATCCAAAATTTACATTTTGTCCATAGAATAGCACATTACATGCTTGCTTTTAATTTTATTGACACCTTTGCCACTTTGCATTTCATTGGCGTGGGGACAGGTTAGGGCAGAATTAAGTGCTATACCACGGTGCACAGTGGCTCATATTCTTTGCTTATCTTTTCCCAACTCTTTCCCCCTAGAGCAAGAAGGAAATCCTTCAAGTCTAAGCCCTTCTTTTGAACAGAGAAGTGGCTTGTCAGCGTTGATACTAATCTTTTAGTAAGATTTAGGCAAAATATGCAGAACCCCGTCTAGCTTTTAATTTAAAAAGCATGTTTGCTCTTTAGAAGTTTAAAGATAGATATTATTTTTATCATAATGAACATTTATTAGGTTCCTATAATTCATTGCTAAGACAAAGAATCATGTATGGTTAACATCTTAGTGGGGTTATTTTATAAATAAAAGTTTCAGACCGATACAGTCCAAAGGCCTTATTCTCTAGTTTTTTTTTTCCATTGTAGAGTACCTGACTCTTTTTATTTAATAATTAACATTATGGCTAATCTAAATCCTGACAACCCCCAAACAAAGCCAAGTGCTTTGACACCAATTGCTACTGTTATCTTGGTGTTTCTGACAAAAATACTTTCAGACTAGTTCCCTTTGGCACTCTAGGGATATGATTTGTGAGAGCTTTCAGAATATTTCACACTTCTGAAGCACTCCCTTAAGGCTTCAGACTGAAGAACAAAGTAAAAAACATTGTTTCTGGGGAGCATGAGGAGTTATTGACCTTATTTGGCTAGTCTCACGGGATCTTATGTGGCTAGTCTCTCGGGAGCTCATTTGGCTTTCAGTGAGCAATATTGTTATGTCTACACACTTATGAGCAACACAGAAGGTAAAAAAAAAAAACAAAACAAAAAAACATGCTGTGACCCTCACTTATTCTCACTTTCTAGTAGTCATTCTTCTTGCTATGACTGGTGAGGTGAGCTCCTGACCCACAGAGGCCTTTGACACCTGGGAAGCATTGTGTCTGGATGAGAGTCCACTGGTTGCTTTAGTTCTGTGACTGAAATGGAGAAAGAATAAGTGTCTATATTTGTCCTAAGTTCTATTCAGGTTCTGAATGTATGTCCCTGTATGTGTTGGTATTAAGATTAACCCACGACAGTCTATTTAATGAGCAATAGGGATTTATTAAGATATAAGTTGAGGAAATACACTCACGAGTACAGAACAGAGTAGACAGCTGAAGTCGACCTCTGATCTAACCAGGATCCACCTTGCAGGCAGCAGAGAGAAGGGGCATGTGATCTTTCTCCCTCTCCTTTTAAGAGGTCACTTACAAGGGCAGGAAGCACTGCCTCCTTCAGGCCCTATAGTCCAAGGTCATGGGCAGAGCAAATACCGCTACATTTGGGAAACAGGATTGTCCCCTGGCTTTAGGAACATGCACCGCCTGTCAGTGACTGAACTTCAGACAAGCTTTTGTCTTTTCTTATGGTTAGGAAAACAAACTGGGTATACACCAAGGAGGGAAAAGGATATTTTAAGAAAGAACACATGGAATCAGTACATTTCAGCCTAGATACTTTGAAACTTCTGTTATGGGGTCTCTCACCATCTTTTCGCTTTACGGGGCAGGAATTAAGGCTGTGTGTTATCAATTCAGATAGACATGGACTCCAACTACACTCCT
The DNA here is from genome assembly GCA_902168425.1 of Peromyscus attwateri. Classification (NCBI taxonomy): domain Eukaryota; kingdom Metazoa; phylum Chordata; class Mammalia; order Rodentia; family Cricetidae; genus Peromyscus; species Peromyscus attwateri. The sequence goes on along the minus strand of CABHPP010135919.1, from coordinate 15,994 downwards.
CTACTTACTAACTACATAGCCCTGGAAAAAAATGCTTGATTGAGAAACTTTAAATATTTCATGTGTGCAACTGAGGGTTATTAACATGTGTTTAATAGCAAAAGAAGTGTTATTAATGGTGATTACAGTAAGATTCCTAACCTAAGTCCCCATACTGTGTCAAAACTCATTTAGTGGTGGTCTTTACTATCGGCTTTCTGAAGAACAAAGGGGGATCTCCTCCAGAGGGTAGGAATTCCACCTAGCAAAAGTCCTCTCCTATCTTCTCTTCACAAATGTTTAGGCCAATATCATTGGCTTCCTTTGCTTTCCTTTTCTCAAAGATCTCTCTCTCCCTTCCCACCTCCCCAGATGCACATGAGCAGATGTGCTTGTGTGGAGGCCAAAGGTTCACATCTGGTGTCCTTCTCAATGGCTTTTCTGCATTACTTTTGAGACAGTCTCTCTTGTAACCAGAAGAAGTTCATGGATATGTAGGAGTAGCTCTCAGCCCTGTATGCTGCTTATCGTTGGTACCTCACTGGAATCCTACCACCTCCACAAGAAGAGCCCTCTGCTGGCAGAACCATGCTTCTTCACTTCTGAACTTGTGTTCTACTGGAGTTGAATGGTGAGCGATAGAGGGGATATAAATAGCAGACAGATAGTCCGTTTGGGGGAAGCATTTTCCGCCTGGGATGCATGCACACATTTCCTGTACAATTAGTTCCTTTACTGTACTTACATACTTCCAGAGGCTTTGACCATGCTACTAGGAAATAGCTTGCTAAATCTATCTGAATTGAGCTTGCTCTGGTTTCTCTGTTTTTCAGTCTGAGCTGATGAAGCTCTAGTTTCTGGCTGCTCAGTGTAACATCATACTGAGCTGATTGCTCTTTCTTATTTAGTTTTCTCTGTATTTGGCATATCTGGATTTGTGTGGGTTCTGCCACCCCTTACCCTGCTATCCTTTAGGACAGAATCTGCTTTTTTATTTCTTCAGTTGTTTTTACATATTTAAAGAACTGGTTTGGGTACACATAACTAGAAGAAAAATTTTGGAGGGGGCAGGGAAGGTTCTCTCTGTATAATAGAACTTTATGCAGACAAAATAAAATTGTATATTTAAGGTTATTTATCTAACTACTACTTAGAAATTTCTCTTTAATACCATATGAATATTTTAAAATTTCTTGATAGTTATTTTAAAATTACTCTCAACCAAACTCTCCATAGTTATTTATTTTATTTAAGACATTTGTGTGTTGGATATTTTCCTAACAGATAACAACAACACAAAGTTGATTTGTCAAGTGAAAAATTAAAATCTTGAGGGAAGCAGACCAACTTTGGATCTTCATCCCTCCCCCCATTCTCCTCTCTATCCAGTCCTCTAGTCTCACCCCAACTCTGCAGCAGCTGCTGCCGCCTCCTTTTTCCACTCTGCTCTCACCTCCAAGGGATCAAGTAGACCTTCTCCTCCAGCCCTGTTGTATTCAAGCTCCCAAATCCAACAGGCATTCCCTGGGAGTTTGCAGGCCAGTCTGACCAGGGAAACAGGTAGGCTAACTGCAGATCTTCACCTGTCCCTCCTCTCCTCCAATTCCAATTTCCCTGCCTCATCATTAGCTCACTAGTAGACCACTTATTGTGGCTTCCTCTTCATTTTTACCCCCATCTCCAAGGGAGCAATCAGACCATCTCCCCCAATCTTCCTTCTCTTGACACATCCCATTATCCCAGCCCTCAGCATGAGCAGGCATTCCCTGGGAATCCCCAACCACTATGATGAGCAAAGCAGGCAGGCTAAATAGAGATCTTTACCTTTCCTACCTCTTCTCCAAATTCAGTTCCCTGGTCTCCTCCTCCCCAGTCCTCAGGTCTGTAGCAGACCACCTGCTGCAGCCTATCTTTTCTCCCTGCCCCCACCAGCAACAGATTACCTGGGTCTTCCTCTCCAACATTAGTTCACTCCAGCTCATCCCTTTATCGAGAATCCCTGGGAAATCATAGTATTGTGGTTTGAATAAGAATGACCTCCATAAGCTCATATATTTGAATGCTTAGTCAGCAGGGAGAGGCACTATTTGAAAGAATTATAGGGTTAGGAAGCGTGACTTTACTGGAGGAAGTGTGTGACTGGGGGTGGAATTTGGGGTTTCAAAAGCCTGTGCCAAGTTCAAAGTCTGTCTCTCTCTGTCTGCAGATCAGCATGTAGCTCTCAGCTATTGATCCAGTTTCAGGCTCTCTGCCATGATGATAATGGACTAAACCTCTGAAATTGTAAGCAAGTTACCAATTAAATGCTTTCTTTTATAAGAGTAACCTTAGTCATGGTGTCTCTTAACAGCAATAGAACAGTGACTAAGGTAACAGGCCACTTCAGTCAGGGAAGAAAGGAACCTAATTTTGGATCTTCACTTCTTCTTCCTCTCCTCTGTATTCAGTCCCCCAGTCCCACGCCCAACTCTGTAGCAGATCATTTATTGCAGCTTCTCCTTTCCCTCTGCTTCCATCTCCAGCTGATCAAGCAGATCTTCTCCTCCAACCTTCCTCCCCACTCATCTTGTTATGCCATCCCCAAACTGGCAGGCATTCCATAGCAAGCCACCTACCAAGGCTGCCAGAGAAGCAAATAGGCCAGTGAAGCAAACAGGTGAGCTTTATATCTCCACTCTCGTTCCTCTCCTCCAAATTCAATCCCCCACTCTCCCTCCCCAGAACTGTAGCAGACTACCTGTTGCCTCTGCTCACTTTCTGTCCCCATTTCCAGAGGAATAAGCAGACCCTGGTGGAACACCCTGCTTTCTACCCTCTTCTGGACCTACTCTACTCTACTTCTTCTAGCCCATACCCATTTGTCAGCTCTCAGTATCTAGAAATGAAGAACCCCATTGGTCACCATCTAGTAAAACCCAAGAATAATTCCTTCCCAGGAATAATTAAATGCTTTCTTTTATAAGAGAAAACAAGACATTCCATAATAAAGCCAAGTTTAAGCAATATCTGTCTACCAATCCAATCCAGCCCTACAGAAGGTGCTAGAAAGAAAACTCCAACATAAAGAGGTTAACCACACCCAAGAAAACAGAAGGAATAGATACCCCCAAACTAACTAATTAAAAGAGGACACACACACAACAACAACAACAACAAAATAACAAAACACTGCTTATTAATATCTCTCAACATCAGTGGTCACAATTCCCCAATAAAAAGACATGGACTTACAGAATGAATGCCAAAACAAGATCTATTCTTCTACTGCATCCATGAAACACACCTTAACATCAAGAATAGATATTACCTCAAGGGAAAAAAAGATGGAAGAGGGTGTTCCAAGCAAATGAACCTAAGAAGCAAGCTTGTGTAGTTATTTTAGTATCTGGCAAAATAGGCCAAACCCAATCAGAAGAGATAAGGAAGAACACTACATACTCATCACACACACACACACACACACACACACACACACACACACACACACACAGTCCACCAGGAGGACACTGCAATTCTTTTTTTTTTTTTTAAAGATTTATTTATTTATTATGTATACAGGAGGGGGCACCAGATCTCATTACAGATGGTTGTGAGCCACCATGTGGGTGCTGGGAATTGAACTCAGGACCTCTGGAAGAGCAGTCAGTGCTCTTAACCTCTGAGCCATCTCTCCAGCCCTGACACTGCAATTCTTAACATCTATGCACCAAACATATGGGTACTCAAGTTTATAAAAGAAACACTACTACAGCTTCAATCAATGAATAGTTATGGAAGGATGAAGGGGGCTGACTGAAATGGTAGGATCAAGTGGGGTAGGAGAGAGAAGAGGGGCACAATATAGGGACTACAGCTAAAGTTAAGGGCCATTTGAGAGATAGTGTGGAAAGCTAATACAGTAGAAGTTTCCTCGAATATATACATATATGAAAACAATCTAAATAAAATTGCCAAATAATGAGAAGACAGAGCTCTAGATGTACTGTCTCCAGTACATCTCTTGTTTCTAAATGAAGCTTCTAGTAGTGGGATTGGGTGATATTTAATTGAGTTATAGGCCAAAGGTATCCCATGTGAACTCTCCAGCAACCCAGGCTGTTTCCAAGACTGTAGGTTGTTCTCCACAAACTGAAGGCAAGGACCCATTGCTAAAGACCAACACCTAGAAAACTCACTGAAGATGGATAAGTCAAGCTCATGCCTACATAGAGTCTTCACTCTTACTTGCTACTGTCTTTGGTATGGGAAGAAGGTACTCTTGTTGGGAGGCCTTGCTGGCTGGTCAGAGGTTGCAGTCTATCATGGCTGGCAGCTCTTTTCCGAGCTCAGCAACATGGGGTCTCCCTTCATCCCCAGTGAGATTTCCTGCTCTCTACCTGCTCTTATCTGGAGAATGTCCCTGAGCCCAGAGGACTGACCTTATCTGAAAGCTGGATGCCTGATTTATCTCTAGGGTGACCCTTGGCATAGTTTCCTGCTAGAAGCTTCCCCTGCTGCAATATGATAACTAAGACTTATACTTGGAGTGCTGCTATAGGACCCTGCTGCCACATACAAAGCCTTGTGATAGGAGCATGCCACATAATGCAAATTAGGGTTTGTCCCCAGGCTCCCAATCCTATATATTTCCTATACTCTGGAATAAAGCTGAGCTGATTCACTGAAACTGTCTTCTGGAGGGCTGTCTCCATCATGCTAACATGCCATACAAGGATCTCTGTCATCATTTCCGTCCCTTTGTCCTAAAGGAATGATGGCCAACTGACATCAAAGACAATAGGAAACCCCCAAATACTCTGAATGCTGTCCCAGGAGAAAGGGAAACATTAACTTACCCACAAACCCTTTGGTCTACAATGGTGTCCTGTCTGCAAGACATGCTAGTACAATGGTGACATAGAGCTTGAGGGAGTAACCAACCAATATCTAATTTGACTTTATGCCCATTCCATGAGATGAAACCCATACCTGACACTACTTAGATGGCCAAGAACCTGAGACTGGATAGGCCAGGGGCCTATGGTAAAAACAAATACTAAAATACCATGTTCTACTAAAGAATTTAGAATAAAAAATGACTCCTAAAGATATTCTGTTGTATTCATAGATCAGTGCCTTGCTCACCCATCATCAGAGAAGCCTTCTCTTGCAGCAGTTAGGAACAAATAGAGACCCACAGCCAGACAATATACAGAGAGTGAGAGATCTTGGGACACTCAGCCCTAAGCTGGATGTCTTTACCAAATGCCTCCTCTCAGGGCTCAGGGGACCCTGTGGAAGAGGAGGTGGAAAGAATGTAAATGCCATAGGGGATGGATGACACCAAACAAGGCCTTCTAAACCAATGGGACTGAAGCACATATGAACTTACAGAAACTGAGACACCATGCACAGAGCCTGCTTGACTCTGTACTACATTGTGTCCTAAAGCTGAAAGGAGAAGTGGATACATGCCCCCATCCCTAACCAAGAAGCTATCTTTAGTTGATAACCACTTACAAATGAAAATTTAGAATTCTCCAAGGGAATCTTACTGGGGAAACATACTACTCTTAAGGGTAGGCTGCATGCCCAGCAGTAGATAGCCAACAGAAAACAAACTCAATTGTATATTTAGAGATTCCTTTTCTCTAAATATTTAAAAAAATTTTATTTTACTTTATGTTGACTTATATATATGTTGATATATATATACATCTCTCTCTCTATCTATCTATTTATCTGTCTATCTATCTATCTATCTATCTATCTATCTATCTATCTATCTATCTATCTATCTATCATGTTTCCCCCTTTACCCTACAGGTCCTTTGCATATATATTAGAGCTGCTAGTTTAGTGTTTTTATAGGATTCCTGAGTGGGTCTCTGCATCTACATCTGTTTCTTGTGCCTTTTCTTGGACTCTTTTTCTCTGTTTCTTTTGTCCTATTATGTTGTGTTGGCTTTTGTTTTATCTTATTTTATTATATTTTAGTATTAACCCTTAGAAACTTGTTTGTTTTGTAAAGAGAAAAGGGGTGCATCCAGAAGGGAGAGGAGGTGGGGTGGAATCGGGAGATGTAGAGGAACCATAATCATGATATATTATGTGACCAAAAAAATCTATTTTCAATAAACATTAAAGTCTTCAGAGATTTTAAATTTATTTTTTGTGTTATTTTGAATTTTTCCCGTGTTTATTTACTAACTTCATTTCTTATTTTCTGACCTCCTTCCCCATTTTATTATTTTGCTTTTCTACTGGGCCTTTCCTATTTCCCTTTCCAATTTTTCACAAAGCATTTTTATTACATTGATATTAAATCTACTATATATGCTGAATGTTTTTGATTTTTTTAACTTGAGTTTTGGTTAAAAGATTGCCAATGCTCTATTCAACATAATTTGACATTTAAACATGTCTTCTCTTTTTTTAAACACCTTATAATACATCTACTTTGGAAAAGTTTGGTAGAGATTTATATAACTCAATTTTATTCCAGGTGTAAGGAGAACGTTATTATCTAAATTATTAATCAAATGGTAAACACTATTGAATAATCTTGGACTTGTTCAGTGAGTGTTTTACCTATACTTTTAATTTGAAATGATAGTGGCACTACATGAAATTATAGGATAAATAATGCCAAGAGATTCTGTGCATGCCTCAGTCAGTTTCTTTCAGTGGCTACAAGTATTAAAAACATGGTAGAGTATCTAAGGCAGAATGATGTTGTTGATCTAGACAAAGTAGAGAATATTATGGTCAACTCAAGGATCTTTCACATTTTATTTTTATGGCTCCTTCTTTCCTCTGACACACAACACTTCCTTCCTGACAACCAGTATGCCTCCATTTCCATAATGTCAATATTTATGAATCATAAATAAATAGGGGATAGCTCTTTATTACTGTACATATGCCTCTGATATCCATCTGAGCTGTGTTAATAAATACTATGCCTTTATATTGCTGAGTAGTATTTTAAATTATTTCTTTTACTTTTTGGAGATTATAAGACAATTGCACCATTTCTCCCTTCCCTTTCCACCTCCCAACCTCTCCAGTTTACCCCTCCTTGCTCTTTTTCAAATTCATGCCCTCCTTTTTTCATTAATTGTTGTTACATGTGTATATGTGTGTATATATAGATATATGAGTGTAACCATAATATTATTTGTATGTGTGGTTTTAGGGCTGACCATTTGGTATTGGATAACTAATTGGTGTGTTTTTCTTTGAGGGAAGACCTTTTCTTTCATGTTCAATATTCCTTAGTTGCTTGTAGCTCTTTGGATACAGAGCTGAATCAGAACAAGTAGGACATCAATAGACATGGTAACATGGATGGGGGAAAGCCCAGGAGACCTCAGCCTTTCTCAAAGAACTACAGCAGTTACACACACACACACACACACACACACACACACACACACACACATCCTGAAATTGGACATACTGATTCAATAATACAAGATAGAGCAATCATAAATAAACTTCATATATTACATTTTCCCAACTGATCTTTCCACAAAGGCACAAAACAATCCAATGGAGAAAATGCAGCTTTTTCAACAAATGTGCTAAAAGAAATTAGACATCCAAAGGGGAGGGAGAGGAGTTCTCACTCAAGTGCCACCCCTGCTGCCAAACATTAACTCAAAATGTACAATTTTAAATCTTAACTTGAAATTTAAAGCTTTTATGAAAAACATCTGGATCTCAAACTAGGCAAAACTTTCAGTAGGATCACTGTAGATACTCACAATCAAATCCAGAGGACCCTTCTATTGTTACTTCTCTCAGGGCTTTTGTGATGATGGCCATTTTAATTTTGTTATGTGCTTTTAATGCAAAAATGGACACAATCATGACATTTCCTTTAGTCTCCTGATGTAGGTTGTTTCATTATTGACCATAGGGAGCTGATGATTTTCTTTTTACATAGAACTAGATTCTATTTGCCAATTTGATAAGATCTTAGTGCTTATGTTAATGAGTAGTGATATCTTATGGTTTTTCTTATTTGTACAGTATTCATATTAGCCTAATACTTGTCTCATGCAATGAATGAGGAAATGTTCCTCTTCTATTTTGTAAAGGAGATTGTTGAAATTTGGCATTGAGTTTTCATTAAATGTTAATTTGTATTCTCTAGTAGAATCATCTGGCCCAAGAGACTCTTGAGAGGGAATTTTAATTATGTATTCAATTTAATAGTTACTGACTATGCGAATTATCTACTTCATATAGTATGAGTTGTGGTGTATATTCCTTAAGGAATTGGTTCATTTCCTTTGTGATAGTATATTGTGTGTAGTTCATGGTATCTCATTACCTTCAATTTTTTAACAAACAGTAGTTAAATACTTTTTAGTGAGTCCAATATGATGTTTTGGCAGGTGTATACATGGCCTAATAATTAAATTGAGCTACACAACTCACCTTTTCTTTTTGGATTTAAGACATTTAAAATCTACTGTTTTTAGCAATTTAATATACAAAATGTTTTATTTTAACTGATCAATAAAACTTCTTCCTCTGTTCTGGCATATTTTTTGAGAGAACCTCAGTATTACTGACTTGATTAACAGCAAACTCCTGCCCCTCTAATAGCATGTGTCCCCTTCCTAAGCCTGCTAATTGCCCAAAGTATTACTTTGGCCTGATTATTTCACAAATTACTTCTATTAATTCTAGCAGCTTTTGGTTAACCTTTTTGATATTTCTAGACATACTAATGTATTATATTTTGTCATATAGCAGTTTTATATCATTTCTTTTTAGCTATTTTTATGTTTGTTTCAAGTTGACATCTCTTGATTTTTCTAGAGATGAAATTGTAGTAGTGGGAACATGAATTGCCAGAAGTATACTAATATGGATGGTAAAAATGTAAAGCATCAAAGTCAAGGATTTAAGCTATCCAAATTAGAATCCAAACATATATGATTAGATATGACTATATATGATCCAAGCATATATGATTATATAATGACTGACTCTCTTCTGTTAATCAAGACAGTAATACCGAGGTTCTCTCAAAAAATTTTTAAAGACTTTAATTCAGTGTTTCCCATATGGCTAAAAATTGAAAAAGCTAATAAAACTTTCAGTATCATCAAAAACAATATTAATAATTAAATCTTTACCCTACCTCTCCCCAGTACAAAACAATGGACACAGAGTAATGTGTTGGACAAGTCCCAAAAAGGACAGTTCACAGGTTTGTAGCTGGGACAGTGGAATACAAATTCATTTTATAAAAAGTCCAATGACTTGTATAAGAGGATGTCTTTGAAACTTTAGGGATGATTAATTAGGACTTTTTTTCACAGCTGATGTAGAAATGGAGCCCAGACATCCCAATACAGCAGTCATCTTGCACTTGGATGCGTTGGGGTCAACACACATAATGAATTTTCTCAGGACATTCATGCCAAGACATGAATGCCTAAAGACATCCTTTAGGACTGGTCTTTCTCATTCCTTTAAGATGTTGTCTAGTACTTTAAGGCATTGTCAGTCTGGTAATTTGGATTTACTGATGTTCATTAACATGCTACCGCTGTGGAATTTCTTGCTCAGAAGTAATTTGAGCTGCTTTTATCTTCACAACCACTCCTTCTCCTAATCAACAACTTTCTTTTAAGTTAGGTATTTCTGTGAAGAAACTGACAAATCCCTTTCAACTTCTCATTTTGCCTTAACATTCAATTTACCTTTGACCCATTTAACATTTTCCTGGTTATCCACTTGACAAGCCATTCAGAATTTTCCCCTTTAACTGCTCTGGCAACGCTGGGTTCAAAGGTATAACTAACTACAAATGAGAATCTAACTACACCAGAGACTACATGTCTGTTTCACTTACATGTTTTAAAAAGGACTGGAGTTGAACTTTACTTTTAAATAAAATGTTGAATTTCATCCCATCTCCTTTTGGTGATCATTTCTGGACATAAATGCTGAATCAGAAATGTATGCTAATATATGCTGTTGCAATCACTGTAATTTTAAAATGAAAGTATTCAGAGAGTCACGCTATTAAGTTTTTAACATAGGGATACATATCTGTGCTAATGTGGAATGAGTTAGTTTTAAGTCATTAGTATATAAAACCTAGAAATTAATGAGATATTTCTTAATGATTTACTGGAAATTATTTAATTATGTACATTGACAGTTATATTTTTACTTTGTTTTTTTTTTTTTTTGGTTTTTCGATTTTTGTTTTCTCTGTGTAGCTTTGCGCCTTTCCTGGAGCTCACTTGGTAGCCCAGGCTGGCCTCGAACTCACAGAGATCCGCCTGCCTCTGCCTCCCGAGTGCTGGGATTAAAGGCGTGCACCACCAACGCCCGGCTATTACTTTGTGTTTTTTATGAATACCTTATATTGTGTTTCAAGAACTGAGCCTAAACAGAGTTCACTTGAACTTGATTAAAATCTTCAAGTTTGTAGCTTTCTTTTTCCTTTAATAAAATATGAGAACTATGAATTTTATAGCAATACGAAATTAAAGACAACAGCTAGTGGTTTGCTATTTTCATGTTTAGAAGAGGATCTGAATATATAAAATGCATGATAATTTTTATAATAATCATTAGAAATTATACTTATTTACCGTGTGTGTGTGTGTGTGTGTGTGTGTGTGTGATGTTTGCTTTTTAATTACTTGTTGCTTGGGAAAGTAATTTTCCTAATCATGAAATATCTCTATATATTGAATGGTTTATCTTTATTATCATTTATATTATAATACTCTTCTCTAGTAACTATTAGGCAAATTGTGTTCCTTTATTGATTACTGCATTTATTCATGCAAATAAGTAACCCACTAGCCCCAATTACACATTTTCTTTTAATTTAAAGTTGATTTAAAAAAAAAAGTTTTCTATTGCAATTTGGCTATGACTCAACATAATTTCATTAGTTGATAAAGGATCCAGGAACATGATGAAAATACTGGAAATCCTTTTATTTAAATTAATGTGCAAGAGGTGATATGCAAAGCTGTGGGTAGCAGAGGAAAAGGATAATGGTGACACTTTGACCACTCTCAAGGATTTCATAACTTCGATAAGGCATGCTTCTCTGTCCTATTCTTGGTTTACATACATGTTTGGGAAGGTGCAGCGTAAGTGGAATTTCAGTTAAACTAATGTTTGTTATAAATTTTATCTAGTCATTCTTAAATGCTTGCCTCTTAGACAGCAGTCATAACATTTACTGGAGAACTTAATTCTTTTCTCCTCAAGTATTCCTTTAGCTTATTCCTAAGCATTGTGTAAAATCTGATAGACATTTATAAACTTGCATGTATGTTGCACTGGATAAAGTGGCGACACAATGAGCAGGAACAGGATCTGCTCCATCTACTCCTATCGACTCTTCTTGCAGCACTAGAAGCCATTGAAAAAGAGTGGTGATTAGTGGGAGGAAAGTGTGGAAGCCCAGGCAGTGTTAAGGAAAGGCAGCTCTGGGAATGATGGAGAGGAACATGGCTATTTTGGAGGAGTCACTTCTGGGTCACCACAAATTGTCTGAGAATGTGGGAAGAGATGGATGAAGGCTACGAGCCAATGAAGTATCTGTGAACAACCTAGTTTGTTTTTTCCCAGTACCACATGACTTTTTGGCTAGAAATTGTCCTAGTTGTATTAAGAAAATGTGATTCTATTTTATCTTAAAGGAGCAAGCTCTGATGGTAACTTCTTTTTTCTAATACTCGTCCTACACTGGATAGAACATGAAATGAACCCTTAATTGTTGAAAGCCTTTAGAATTTAACCTGTATGCGAGGCTGTGACTCTAGATTTCTTATTCGTAGGGTCACTTGTAAAAATTGTGGAATTAAACATTCATGGGTTAATTTTGTTATCTACAATTCACATTATTTATCTTTGCCTTTGCTATTATTACTGAGTATTTCCACGGTGTCTTGACTGATAGGTGTATAATCAATTTTTTGTATTATTAATATGCAGTTGGGAAGTTTATTTTTTGAGTCATTCCCTTATACTTAGGACTTCACATAACTTTGATCTACAGGGTTTCAGGTTATCTATTTAATAAATGACTTTTATTAATTAATTAATCTCCACTCTCTTCTCCTGTTCTCCCTCTTCTTAATTCTTCCCCTCTTGTCCTTTCCCCACCCCTCTCATTTCCCCTTCCCTTCCATTTCTTTCTTTCTTTCTTTTTTTTTTTTTTTTTTTTGGTTTTTCGAGACAGGGTTTCTCTGTGTAGCTTTGCACCTTTCCTGGAGCTCACTTGGTAGCCCAGGCTGGCCTCGAACTCACAGAGATCCGCCTGCCTCTGCCTCCCGAGTGCTGGGATTAAAGGCGTGCGCCACCAAAGCCCGGCTCCATTTCTTATTTACAGATTTGTTTATCTTGTGGCCATGTGTTCATCCTATAATGTGTGCATATTCTCTTTCTTGGGTCGTAATCCCAACCTTGGGCATTTGTCTTAAAGGACTGTGGATCCTCAGAAACTTTGTATCTTAGGGTACATTTTGCATTTCAATCCTCTGAGGAAATAATCTTTCTTAGCCTTTATCAGAGCAGCAGAACTGCTCAGGTCCCCCAAAATGTCTAAGATGTTTTCCACCAGCACGTTTTGTAGACTTTTAGCAGATGGGTAGCAATAGGCCAGGCTGATTAAAAATAAAAATTCATAAGCCATTGTCATGGTTTGCTTCAGGGCTAATTGGAGAAAGGATTAAAGAGATATGGGCATGCCAGTTCATGTTGACATTAGTTTCTTTTGTGCAGTTCTTTTTTTCATTTAAGTGCATTTTCTTAGCTTTTAGTGATGATAATTCTTGATTCATGAAATCATTATTTGCTTGACTTGAGATATTTTATATCAAAGATGTGTTTCTAAGACAATGATGTTTTCTCATGTAGTTCATGAACTCATAATAATTAGCATTTGTTTGATTCATTTTTCATACCCTTCTTCCTTTCTGGTGTTGCTTTGAGTATCAACATAATTTGTATAAGCTACTAAGACTATACAAATAAATCTAAGTATACACTTGATTCAAAATTCTGAAAGCCCTTTCTCTTCTTCAGACAAATAGCTTTATACTACTGCATCGCACCCAGCTTCCGTTTTTTGACTACATATATGACAAGTGTCCCTTGAGTCCACTGCTCGTTTTTCATGGTCATCATTGCCACAGCTTAGGTTGACTTATTCAGTGGCTATCTAATTGATTTTCTTGCTTCTGTTCTAGCTCCCATGGATCCATTTATCATGTATTGAAATAATTCTTTTAACAAATGCGGCTGTTCTTGTAGCTTTCCCACTTCTAATCCTTAAAGAGAATTTTACAGTGCTCATGACAATTTGAAAGCTGTTTAGCTCCAGATACATGATGCTCTTCATGGAACAGATCCCACATTTCTCCCTCCTCTTCCTCCTTCTCTCTCTCTCTTCCCTTTCTGGTTTCCTTTTCACTTCTCTAACCTTCTATTCATTTTAGTTGTAGGCTATGCATGAAGCAGCTGGCATGATCACCTGTGAGATGATTTTATAAAGAGAATAATGTCAACAATCATCAGTCATATTTGTCAATGTGTGTTAATTACCCACTTGATCCTGGCACTGTGCTCTGCACATTAGTATGTGTTATCTCAAATAATTTAACCACAGGGTACAGTGGTAAAGGTGCTATTACTAGACTCATTTTACTGAGAGCCAAGAGGCTTGAGAGGCTAGATGAAGGATGTAGCTATTAATAGAATAAACACAAAACTCTGAGTCCAGGTCTCTCGTAGTTCCTCGCACATTCTGCTTTCTGTTCATTCTTACAATGCCTTTTTGTGTCCTGCATAATAAATCTTCCATTTAAGTTAGAACTCAGGAATTGCCTTCCCTTAAGAATGTTTTCTGGTATCCCTTCCCACTATAGTTTGATCATTTTTATGTCTTCCTGAGGAACCTTGGCTATACCTTTGTTATAATATTTTCTTACTTTTCTAACATTCTTATTAACTTGCCAGTTTTGTTAATTAAACATTCCTTGTTTGGCTCTAAGCTCTGGAGACTCTATTGGTAAATATGTTAACAATGTCCTATAATTGGGTTGTTTTAGTGCATCTGATCTCAATGTGTGGCCTGCATTAGACTAAATACAAGAAGCATTAGTCTCAGCTGGAACTCAGTAGAAATGCAAATCCACAGGCTTCACCCTAAATCCACTCAATCAGAAAGTCTGGAGATATGAAGTCCAGCAACTTGTGTTCTGTTTAGCACTCTGGTATTTCCAATTCACACCCAAACCCGGGAAGCATTGATTTAGGATCACATAACTAGTAGAGACTGTTCCTAAGGGTTGACCTTGTCTTTTGTCAGAGTTATAGCTACTACGGTGCTGCATAGTGGAGCTACTTCTGGAAATTACTAGTACTAAACACTTATAATAGCCTCAGGTAGCATCAACAGTGTTGTCAATATCAGTATGAACAATGCATATTGGCCTAAATACTCCTTAGAAAACATCCTTACCAATTATGAATAAAACAGTAAAGGGAAACTTACACATGGAGCTATTGTTATGTACCTGTCCATCCCCCTTCACCCTTCCAGGTTGTGCTGGCTTCTGACTTAAGGTGTAGGAGATCACAGTGTACCAAAATATTTAACTGTTCATCTTTCTAAAAAGTTATAATCTTTTAGGCTCGCAATTGTGATGTATAGAATTGTCTATTCTCTTACCTAGCATACAGGAACTTTTAAGTAAGTATTTGTTGAGTCACAAAATGAGGAAATCTATGATGTAAGCAGCAACAGACAGTTTGATGTTATGTCTCCCTGGATTATTCATACAAAGGTTCAAAAAATGCTTTTCAAAAGTATTTGGAAAGAAATTTCCTGACCTGGAAGCCTCCTTCCTGAGGACTAGCTCTCATGGTATCTGAAGATGATATGTAGGCTTCCCAGGGTAGAAAGCATCCTACCTAGATATAAAGTAGATGAATCACAGTAATGGCAGAATGGAAAGATATTCCCAGTGATGTAATAGCAGTACCTTTATCTTTGGGGTAGGCAACAGCTGTCTACTTGAAGTTAAAGCCTACTCAATAAGAGGGAATATTCAGCCGGGCGGTGGTGGCGCACGCCTTTAATCCCAGCACTCCGGAGGCAGAGCCAGGCAGATCACTGTGAGTTCAAGGCCAGCCTGGGCTACCAAGTGAGTCCCAGGAAAGGTGCAAAGCTACACAGAGAAACCCTGTCTCGAAAAACCAAAAAACAAACAAACAAACAAAAAAACAAAAAAAAGAGGGAATATTCAAGACTGATAATGTAAACATAGCAAATTACCAGTGGCTGGAGGAGATGTAGACCCTAGAGGAGAACCTACTTCTACCAGTTTCCTATATCAGTATTATTTCTAACTGCTCTATATACTTATCCTTATGCCCACAGTTGGGTGCAGTGCTCACCCCTCATCCAAGAAGCTTCTTTTTTACAACAGATGGAGACTGGTACAGAGATCCTCAATTGGTCAAACTTGAAAGTAAGTGACCATGAGTTGCCTAGGCTCAGCTAATTAATCCTGCAGCAAAACCCTTATATGTAAGGCTCAAAACAAACAAACAAACAAACAAAAAACCAAAACCAAAAACAAAAAAAACCCACCAAAGCATGAAGGAGGGTCCTGAAGGATTGTAAATGCCAGAGAACCAGGCAGGGCACCTGTTGCTACATAGTATCTTCCAGTGTGACAGGGAAACTGTTCCCTTGAAATTATTGAGACAATACAACTGCATACAAACGGTCTGCATAAGACACCACCAGTTGACATGCTTTGTCAGCATGGACAATATAGGGGGTTGGGGTGGATTTCACAAGGCTCTATCCCTAGATGAACAGCTATAGGTGCGCATGTGCATGCACACATGTGAAAGAAAGAGGGGGCTGGGATATAAGAATTTAGTTATCTACAGGCACAAAATCCCTCATAGGTTATTCAGTTCCCCAAATGGTCAGTCCTACAGATGTCATAGGCACAACACTAAA
>CABHPP010135918.1:19320-40177 GCA_902168425.1 Peromyscus attwateri | reverse complement strand
TTCACCTGCTTAGATTTCTCTCTCTCTCTCTCTCTCTCTCTCTCTCTCTCTCTCTCTCTCTCTCTCCTCTCTCCTCTCTCCTCTCTCTCTCCCCCCTCTCTGGGAAGGGAAATGGGGCAATTGGAGCCAGATGTGCATGGTTACCACAGGATGGATGTGTTTGGGATACTTGCTTGTCTCTGTACACCTCATAATACAACTGTTCCCCTCTTTAACACTGGCCATCTGTTACTTGGTGACAGTGTTGTCAGCCTGACCTGCACCTGACTGGGTCTTCTACTTGGTTATGTAGCTCAATTTCCCCCCTGGTCAATTGTCTTCCTTCCAGGAGAGTGCCTCAGACTGGGAGACTTTCACATGATATCTAAGGAAAGGATGGAGGTTTAAAATGTGGGAAGAATTGGAAGCAATAATCAAGATATATTAACTTGGGCCTTTTATCCCAGAAGGTGACCACTAATTTAAGGCTCCTCATCTATCTATCTATCTGTCTATCTATCTATCTATCTATTTATCTATCTATCTATCTATATCTTATCTATCTACCATCTTATCTATTTGCCATTTTATCTGTTTTCTATCTATCTATCTATCTATCTATCTATCTATCTATCTATCTATCTATGAACTTGAAAAGCTTAAGCTTTCTTTGGAAGGCATTCTTTTCAAATTTTTTTAAAATTCATTTTTATTTCATGAGCACTGGCATTTTGCCTGCATGTATGTCTGTGTGAGGGTGTCAGATCCTCTGGAACTGGAGTTACAGACAGTCATGAGCTATTGTGTGGGTGCTGGGAATTGAACTCAGGTCCGTTGGAAGATCAACCAGTGCTCTGTATTAGATCACATACTTACAACATATAATGGTACAGGATATATTTTACCATTCCAAAACACAGGGAAGGGAGCATAGCTAGGAAATACTGGACCAAAGCAAGACCAAAAACTAGCTGGAAAACTCTAAATTCTGCATCTCCATGTCTGATATCAAAACACTCTTCAGATCTTCAACTCCATTCATCTCTGTTGACTGCAACATACTTCTTTCTCTTGGGCTGGTTCCACTCCCTGTTAGCAATTTTTCTCAGCAGGTATCCCATGACTCTGGCATCTCTAACACCTTGGAGTCTCCAAGGCAATCCAGACTTCATCTTCACAGCTTTAAGAAATGATGTTTCTAGGCCTCCATCCAGGGACACTCCTGACACATGCCTGGCCTCAGCTACTTTCCTTAGATGCGGGGGCAAATTCCATAACCTGTTTCTTCTATCCTTAACTCTAAAGCCAGAACCATGTGGCCAAAGCTGCCAAGTTCTGCTGCTTACTGGGTCTTGATAATGGCTCCATCATTCAATTACATCTTCACCAGCTTTCTGTCCTTCACTGCCTTAGCTTGGCTGTTCTGAAACTGAATCTCTAGACCAGGCTGGCATCAAACTCAGATCTTCCAGCCTCTGCCTTCCCAGTGTTGGGATTATAGGTGTGCCCTACCATATCCAGCTCTAAGCCTTTCTTTACTCCCTTTTCACAAGTTGGAAACTTAGATGGACAGGATCTTGCACTGAGGTTACCACTCCTTTTATTCCATTTCTTAATCGGTTTATCTCCTTGAACACAGGATTTATTTCTATTCCTGGTGCTCTTTTTCTCTTCAACTTGTGTATTTTATATTTTTATTTGCTCAGTTTGCTCCTTTTTGTTATAAATCTTCATTAGAGTTACCACTAATAACCACACAGCAGAGTCTATACTGGACTGTTTTGAGATTTCCTCTGCCAATGAAATTAATCCAAAACTGTTCACTTTAGCCTCAGGCAGATTCTTCAGACAAGGGCAAAAAGCATCCACATTCTTCACCAAAATATCACAAGAACTATCTCTAGCCAACATGCTAATATTCTTCTCTTCTGAAACCTCTTGAGGTAACCCTTCATAGTTCATCAAATCACACTCTGCACCACTGTCTTCCATGCTCCTATGGAAGCCCTTTAAGCTTCCATAGGAGCTTAATTATGGCCCTTTAAGCAGTGCTTAAAGCATTCTATTGCTTTTATAACCCAAAGCACATATTACTCCAAACAAAAACATGGTCGGGTCTATCACAACAATATCCCAGTCCTTGGTACCAACTTCTGTCTTCGTCATGGTTTCTATTGTTGTGAAGGGACATCATGACCACAGCAATTCTTTTTTTTTTTTTTAAAGATTTATTTATTCATTTTATGTATATGAGTGCTCTGTCTGCATGTACAGCTTTATTCCAGAAGAGGGCATCAGATCCTACTATAGATGGTTGTGAGCCACCATGCACAGCAACTCTTATAAAGGAAAACATTTAATTGAGGTGGCAGCTTACAGTTCAGAGGTTCAGTCCATCATCGTCACAGCAGGGAGCATGGCGACCTACAGGCAGACATGATGCTAGCTATATCTTGATCAGAAAGCAATAGGAAGTGATCTGTGACACTGAGTGAAGTTTAAGCAAAAGAGACCTCAAAACTTGCCCCCACAGTGACACAGTTCCTTCAACAAGGCCACACCTACTTCAGCAAGGCCACACTTCCCAATAGCTTATGGGGGCCAATTACATTCATTGCCCAAAGACATTACATTCAGACCACCACACCCTCCTCAGTTAAGCCTCTCTAGAAATGCAATCACATATATGCCCAGAACTGTGTCTTCTAAGAGATTCCAAATCCAGTTGCCTTGATGTTAAAGCTAAGGCTAGGAGCTACTCAAGCCACACTCATCTGCAGCAGATACTTTATCCTCCATGCCTCATAGCTGCTTTAAGAGAACTGGATTTTGGGGGATTCTAATTCTCAGGACAACAGAGAAATGACCACAAGTGCCCTGCTGTGACTCTGTAATTCTCACTTTCTAAAAAAAAAAAAATCAGCAGCCTCTCCCAGGAAACCTGGACCCTAAGCAGTGAGGGGCCATAACTGGCAAACCACAAATGATGGCTACACATCAAAGGACAGATGTTTCCCCCTTCCCCAGTCACACAGGAATCAACGTCAGCCTGACCACAGCACAGAGGATGGGCTACTCACCAACTATGTGGCATAGGACTATTGGTGAAATTATTAAGGCCACTCCACGTAGTTAAAAGGGAGGTTTATTTTGTGGGGTAACTTACAAGTGAAGGGATAGTTTACAGGGTCTGGGAAAGGCATAGTGCAGTCCAGCAGTGTTCTCTGGAGAACTCTGCTAGGTCTACCTCCAGCGTCCAGGGTCCAGGAACCAAGAGAGGCGGCGCATCCAGATCTTGGGTCTTCAGGGTCCTCTCTCGGCCCTGCCTTGTTGGTGTGACAATTACCGAAGCCTCAATGGGGGTTGGAACTTCCAGGTCAAAGCTGGAATGGCTACCCACTACATAGGACCTTCCCTCTGTCTCTGAAATCTGTAAGAGAGGATCCCCACATTGACTCATGGGATTGAGTTCTCTTCAGAATCTCATCGTACTGTCTATGGAATTAACAAGTCTCTTAACTCTAAGGACATCTACCTCAGTGTCCTTCAGATCTAACACTTGATGTTTGACCATGAAGATTAACTACCATACATACAAATTGGGGCATCTGATTTTGAATATCTGTAGTAGAGCCTGCTGCCATCTTGGTGTGGATTACCTAAGGAGCAATATGAGATGTTGTGCCAACAATATTGACTCTTCCAACTCACAAGCGTGGATTTCTCTGGTTATTTAACTCTTCTATAATGTCTCTTCAAAGTGTTTTGGGTTTTTTTTTTTTTGGTCTATAATAATCATGTAATACCCCTTAACCAAGTGGATTCCTAATTATTTTATCACTTTTGACAATACCATGATGGAAGGAGTTACAGTTATAGTTCACATTCGGATTGTTTTTGTGATCAAAACAAGGATAATCTTGGAGTAGAAGACAAAACAATTGATTTGGTCCTGAAGCCTCCATCATGCTTTTCTTAGTACAGTTTTGTTCTACTAGAGTTCCAGAACTTTTTTTTAAAGCTCTTTACAGCTTTCTGCATATACAGACATGTTTACACTCTCTTTTCCTCCATGAATGCCTTCTTCCTTGATCATTGCCCTTTTTAGTAACTCAGTAAAATATCAACTAGAAATGGTGAGACTTCTTTATTCCTGCTATTGAGGAAAAGCAGATTCTTTTATTACTAAGTTTAATGTTCCTTTTAGCTCTTTTCCGTAGCTACCCTTCTTCAGATTGAGAAAGTGTTTTCCATTCCAAGTTTTTTTGTGACTTTCCTCAAGAATATGTATTACATATTGTACATGTGTATTTATTGAAGTGGTGATGTACTTTTTGTTCTTCCATCTTTTAAATTGATTTACAACAATAATACTTGCCTGACAAGCTAACTTTGCCTTCTTAAGATAACCCTTTTCTTATGACGTGAGATCTTCTGTATATTTTTGGACTTTATTTGTTACTATTTAAACATTTTGTGCTATATACATGAAATAATTAATATAGAGTATTCTCTTCTTTCAATGACTTTGTCTGTCTTTGACATCATGGTAATCATGTCTCAGAATAAGATGGAAAATGTCCCTCCCTCCTCTGTTTACTGGAAGAATTGGTTATGAAGAAACATGTGAATTTTTTCTTTAAATTTTTGGTTGATTTCATAATAAAGTCATCCATTTCTTTCCAGTCGTGAAGTCTGCTGAGATACGGATTTTCAAAGTTTATCCTTAGGATTCTTCAAATTTCCTCAGTGTCTGTTGTAATGTCTCCATTTTAATCTCTAATCTAATTGGATCCTCTCTCTTTCTTTGGTTAATTTGTCAATTTTGCTGAGTTTTTCAAAGAATCAGCTCTCTGTTTCATTGATTCTTGGTATTGTTTTGTTGTTGATTCTATGTCATTAATTTCAGCCTTTAGAGTATGTCTTCCTATTTACTCTTTTGAGGTATTATTTCTTCTTGTTTTGCTAAAGCTTTCAAACATATCACTAAGCTATTTATATGACATCTTCCCAGTTTTATTTTTTAATGTAGGCACTTAGTGCAATGAACAACATTTCCTCTTAGTCTGAGGCCAGCCTGGTCTACAGAGCAAGATCCAGGACAGGCACCAAAACTACACAGAGAAACCTTGTCTCGGGGGAAAAAAAAAAGAAGAAGAAGAAAGAAAGAAAGAAAGAAAGAAAGAAAGAAAGAAAGAAAGAAAGAAAGAAAGAAAGAATTGTTTTCATTATGTCCCATAGGTTTGCAAATATTGTGCTTTAATATTCATTAAATTCTAAAAACTTTTAAAATTCCTTCTTGATCTCTGCCTTGGCCCAATTTCCATTCAGTAGTGAGTTGTTTAGCTTTCACTAGCTTGTACACTTCCTGTCGTTCCTATTGTTGACAACAGCTTCATTCCATGGAGGTCAGATAGGATTCAGGTTGTTCTTTCAATGGTTCTATATTTGTTGAGATTTGCTTGTGTCAGTTTTGGAGGATGTCCCATGGGCTACAGAGAAGTGTTTCAGGTGGAATGTTCTGTAGATGTCTGTTAGGTATATTTGGTTTGTGTCATAAACTTTATGATGTTATTTAACTCTGGAGTTTCTCTGTTTGGTTTTGTCTGGATGACTTATAGGTGAAAGTGGAGTATTGAGGTCACCCACTAACTAACAAACTAATGAACATGAGAAAGTTTATAATTGTTTCATAGAACCTCTATGAAAATAGTAAAATTATATTAGTTATGTTTAATTTTTGTTGCTATTACTTGTTGAGTTTTGGCTTGAGGTGGGACTTACCTGGGCAGTAAGGATCCTCAATTATATCTGCCTTATCTGTGGATTTGTCCAGTTCTTTCAGGAAACAAAAGCCACTCTCTTAGTTGACACATAGTATACTTGAAAAAGAAAATGTAGCAAACACTGAGATAATTAACCCACAAGTTTTACAGATGGGAATTTTAATGATAAAGTGACATTATAACTAAGATACAGTTCACACTGAGGAAGGCTCCTCAAGTGTGCCATCACAGCAAGTCCTTCAGAAAGATGGGGTTGAAGAGGATAGCAGGGTGTGAGCGCGCGCGCACACACACACACACACACACACACACACACACACACACACACACACGGGACTTACTGCTGAGACTGCAAAACCATTTGAGCTTTCCGTGTCTAAATACAAAACAAAATCTTCACACAGCATTTCCCTCAGTGGAATGGTATGTAATATCAGATAATGTTGAATTTTTGAGATTTCTGAGTACAGGGGAAGTAAACAAAGTGCTAGGAAGACCTGGTTCACTCAGCCTTGAAAGCAGGGCTTCTCAGCGTGTGCCCAGAATTCCCTCAAGTAAATGAAATAGCTGACCCAGAAGCACGTTCCCAAGAAGTCACACCAGGAAGACACCAGGGCAATGGGCTCTGTCCTCATCCTGGGAGCACATTAGAAACAACAGATGCCCTCAGCGCCAGCTTGGTCAGAACTCACAAGTATTGGTTTCACCACAACCAAGAGAAGGCTTCTTTAAACAGGTTCAAAATGCTAGATCTCTGTGAAGTTCTAACTCGTCCTTCCTCTACCTGCTTGGTGGTCATGGTGGCAGCATGTATCTCTAGTGTGGGGTTCTGATCCCTGGAAAGCAGACCACATTTAGAGAATGTTGTGTGTGTCTGTCCCACCTTGCCTGACACCACCTGAAATACTGTGTAAAGTATTCATCTTTGTCTGTCAAACTTAGAAGCTGGGGCTGGGAATGTAGCTCAGTGTAAAGCATTTGCCTAGCATGCTGTGCTGGCTGGTTTTATGGCAACTTGACACAGGCTAGAGTCATTTGAGAGGAGGAAACCTCAACTGATAAATATCTCCATAAAATCGGGCTATAGGTAGGTTTGTAGGTTGTTTTCTTAATTAGTGATTGATGGAGGAGGGCCCAGCCCACTGTGGGTGGTGACATGCCTGGGCTGGTGGTCCTAGATACTATAAGGAAGCACAGGCTGAGCATGCCATAAAGAGCAAGCCAGTATGCAGAACTCCTCCATGGCCTCTGCATAAGTTCCTGCCTCCAAGTGCCTGCCTGGTTTAAGTTCTTGACTTGCCTTCCTTCAGTGGACTGTGACTCAGGATATGTAAGCTAAATTAACCCTTTCCTCCCCAAGGTGCTTTTCGTCATTCTGCCTCATCACAGTAGTGGTAACCCTAACCAAGACACATGCCTAAGTCTGTAGGTTAAAATCCCTAGCACTTCAAAGAACTTGGGCTTGAAAAAAATTACAAAACTAACAATCCTCTGATAACAGGGTAAAAAATACCCCTGAAACACACAACAGGCCACCTAAGGCCTAGGGGGAAGCTGGGGGAGTCTCTTTGGAAAATTAAGAGAGACAAATTGGCTGTATGGAGACGGCAAAAGCCATGTGCGTGAACAGCTCAAGACGGTGTTCAGAAAAGACCCGTGTCAAACTCTGCTTTTCATCTTGGGCTGATTCTCAGGCTTGTAGCAAGCTTGGCAAAGTGTAGCGGGAGTGGACTGGCACAGAGCCAATCACCCGCAAAGCCTGGGACAGCTGAAGGTTGTCTGTTTTAGCTCCGAGCATTTAAGATTTCGCTGTCCCAACACAAGATTAGCACACACTGTGGAGCACAGACTTCACTGGCTGCACACAACAAAGTATTGAGTCTTTATAAAAGTGATTTTGGAAACCCTGGGCAGACAGTTCAGTTGATCTGACCTTAGTTCCCAAATCCAAGTCAAAAGATAGGCATGGTGGCATGTGCTTGTAATCGTAGTTCTTGGGCAAGCAGAGACAAGTGAAGTGGACCCCTGGTGCCTGCTGACCAGCCAGTCCAGCCTAACCGGTGACTTCCAGACCAGAAAGACACTATGTTAAAAAAATAAAAGTGGATTGTGCCTGGGAAATGACACAAGATTGACTTCAGTATACATACAAACACACAGATGTGTATACAAACACATGTGAACATGCATGTACAGGCACACATCAACATGCATGTATAGGCATGCACACACACACACACACACACAAACACACAGATGTGTACTCAAACACAAATGGCCATATATGCACAGGCATGTACACACACACACACACACACACACACACACACACACACACACACAGAGTACTTTCAGAAGTCACTAAACAAATGAACTCTTACAACCTTCAACAACAGCAGCAATAATAAGGGCGAGCCTGAAGAAAGAAGTTTCTGACTTCTTGCTTTGATATTCAAACATCCACTCTTCAACTGCAAGGATATAAGAAAATATGACTGAATATGACTCGCTCAACTAGAGGGAAAGAATCAGCAGAAACTGCTCAGAAAGAGCCCAGACCTCAGACTTCAGCTGATGCAGCTCACAGAACACATGGATAACTACGGGAACCCCATAAAAACAATTATAAAGAAAGTTAGAATATCAATAATAAAGGGAAAAAATTAGGAAACAAGCCAAAAAGTTCTATAGCTGCAAAGTGTATTTATTTATTTATTTTGGTTTTTCAAGACAGGGTTTCTCTGGTAGGTAGCCCTGGGTGTCTTGGAACTCGCTCTGTAGACCAGGCTGGCCTCAAACTCACAGAGATCTGCCTGCCTCTGCCTCCCGAGTGCTGGGACTAAAGGCGTGCGCCACCACCTGGCTTGGAAATGTATTTAAACTATAGTATTTGCTAGAGAAGTTCAAGAGGAGGTTTGGCCTGGCAGAAGAGAGAGTAGATGAATGTGAAGATAGAAGAAGCGAAATTATTGAATACAAAGCACAAACCTGAGAGAGAGAAAGGGTGAAAACAAACAGACCCCATGTGACCTGGGCACACCAATGGGAACTGTGCAAACAGCACACAGACTATTCAAACTCCAGAAAAAAAGACAGAAAAATATTCGAGGAAATCATGGCTGCAAACCTCCGGAAAGTGGTGGAATAGACGAGAACCCAGATCCAAGAATCTCAATGAACTAGAGTAGAGTAGATTCAAAGGGACCATGTGAGGCCTGCTGCAGTCCAACAGTCAAAAGGCAAAGACAAAACCAGAATTCTTAAATCAACACGTGATAAATAACTTACCATGTGTAGGAATCATCAATACGATCAACAACAGTTTTTCTTCCTGTGAAAACATGGGTGTCTGCAGCAATGTGATGACAGTTAAAGCTGAGGATTTCATCTCTGGAAAAACTGTCTTTCACAGCGAAGGAGAAGCTGGCCATGGTGACACGCGGCTCCAGTCCCCACACTCAGAAGACTGAGGAAGGTGGAGGGCAATCAAGGAACCCACCTCATGGTAACCTCTGTCCTCACACAGACAACCAACTCAAAACAAGCAGACACATAAATGTAAGGGCAGAAACTACAGTTACCCTAGAGTATCAGGCAAAGCTTCTGATATCGTGCTTGGCAACAAGGCCTTGGCCATAACTCCAAAAGCACAGTCAGAAGAAGAAAAAACAATCAAGTTGGACTTCCTTATAATTAAACACTTTTGTGCCCGAGGGACATTGTCAACAGAGAAAAATGGCAGCCCACAAATGGGAGCAAATAACAGGAGTCACATATCTGATAAGGGACAGATGTCCAGGATCTAAAAAGGAATGTCTACCACCCAACCAAAAGTAAACAACCAGAGAAATCATGGGCAAAGAATGCAAGCAGCCTTAATGATGATAGACAAATGTCCAGTAACCAAGTGAAAAAAAAAATATATTACGGAAGGGCTGATTGAAACCATGATGAGTTTCCTATCATACCAGCGTGTTGTGGAATACTATTTTAAGGTGTGTTACTTTTGTTTATGTGGCATTTGTTTAACACTGTGAAGCTGTGTCACTGTGCCTGTCTAAATCACCTGATGGTCTAATAAAGAACTGAATGGCCAATAGCAAGGCAGGAGAAAGGATAGGTGGGGCTGGCCGGCAGAGAAAATATATAGAAGGAGAAATCTGGGAGAGGAGAGGTCTAGGAGCGAGAGGATGAGGACATTGGGGGCCAGCTACTCAGCTACACAGCCAGCAGTGGAGTAAGAAAAAAAGGTACACAAAAATAGAGAAGAGGCAAAAGACAGATGGGATAATTTAGGTTAAGAAAAGCTGGCAAAGCTGGACAGTGGTGGTGCACGCCTTTAATCTTAGCACTCAGGAGGCAGAGGCAGGCAGATCTCTGTGAGTTTGAGGTCAGCCTGGTATACAGAGCGAGATCCAGGACAGGCACCGAAACTACAGAGAGAAACCCTGTCTGAAAAAACCAAAAAAAAAAAAAAAAAAAAAAAAAAAAAAAAAAAAAAAGGAAAAAGAAAAAAGAAAAAAAGAAAAGCTGACAAGAAACAAGTCAAGCTAAGGCTGGGCATTCAAAATTAAGAATAAACCTCCGTGTGTGATTTATTTGGGATCTGGGTGGTGGGCCCCCGAAAAGAACAAAAATAACACCAAGGATGACTATTTAAAACAAAACAAAACAAACAAACATACACACCCAACAGAAAACAGTAGGTATATGAGGTGCTATCAGACCCCCATATACTGTAGGAATGTAGAACAATGTAGTCCCTGTGAGGAAGTTTGGGCTTCCCCTTAAAGCCCACCAGAATTCCATTATTACATGAGAATTTCACCACTAGGTAGAAAGCCTCCAAATAATAAAAATCAGGGACTCAAAACGATGCATGTGTGCTCATGTTCTTTACAGCATTGCTCAAATCTACAAGGTAGATGCCACCTAGTGTCTGTCTACCTAGAAACAGTGAGGTCAACAGAAAGGAGTTTACATATTCGCTGGAACATCAGTGGCAAATCTCAGCTTACCTGTCCTAACTGACACACATACAAACTGGAACATTACGCTGGAATAAAACAGGCAGAATAAGATCAAAGTGTGAAATTCTTCAGGTAAGCATCGAGACTAAACAGTTCCTGGGAGCAGAATGTGAAGCAGAAGGTTGTCTGGGGATGAGTAGAAGGGAGACTGGGATTCTCTTGCTCATTGCTTCTGGTTCATGCTGATGAAATCTGGAAATAGTGGGGATAGTTATACAAACTGTGAATGTGATTAATGTCAACAAACTATATGCTAAAAGTTGGCTCTAACTGCACATGTTTTATATATATATATGTGTGTGTGTATGTATACATATCATATATATATATAAAACATGTATATATACATATATATATCACCATAATAAAAATAGTTATAGAATCCCCTTGGTTGAAAGGATTCTTCTGGGAAGAAACGATGCCTGCAGGACCACTGTTTCGTTTCTACTCTGCATCCTACTGTGAATGTGGGAGCATCACCCACTTCTAGTTTTATCAGATATAGTCTAGGTTTAATCATGATTTGTGTACGGTTAGCTACAGAAGTCAGTTTTCAATTGATTTCTGTAATGTATTTGATCTGCAAAGTTTCTCACTAATGCAGGAAGAATGGCTGAGTTTGATATTATCTGCTCTCCAGTTCCTGATTTTTTTTCTTTAAACTGGTTATTTTTACTTACACAGAGCCTTTCATCTTTTCAAAGTCTATGTGTCAAGACGGCTCTTCCCTTGGTGGTTTCACACTCTGCACTCTTCCGTTGCTGCTCCAAGGGTCCCTTTCATTTCCTCCACTTCTCCGGAGTGGTTCCTGAGTGTTAGCTGCTCCTGCCTGTCTTCCACTAAAGCTGTTGAGGGAATTCTTTCTTGCAGTATTCCTGATAGGATTTATTTCAAGTTTCTGAATGGAGTAGTCAGGTAAACTGACCCCATACATCCTTTTTAGCTACACGAGTTTGTGGATCGGAGATTCTGTAATCCACGGATTGAATGAGAAATGGCCTATGTCCCTTCCCATCTGTCCACCAATAAAATGAAGTTGACAGGGGACCCAGGTGATTTCAAATTTCCTTCAGTGGAAAATGGAATTCAGGTTTTTGGAGATACTGATCTTTATGGCTCTTTTTATGGAGCCTGAAAAGGTCTGACCTATTATTTAGACAAAATCTCCTGTCGGCCACCTTGCATCTGATTTACATCTACTGAGACACGTGGTGTGCTTTCTGTACTGTGCTCCCCTGGAGAGTAAGGAAGGATGGGCTGTAACATGTTGGAAATGCCTTCCGCTGACAAGCTGGAGGAAGGTATGGAGGGCCAAAGCTGACCCCGTACTGGCCCATCACTGCACCTTCATCGCTTTCTATCTCACAGTCTTGAGTTCTATAAGATCTTTGAACATAACTTGCCCCGTGGAGGTAGGGTGTCCCTGGCCTACCATCCAGCAGCAGCCTGGACCCTCTGCAGTGACTGGGCATATGCAGACCTAGACTCAGTACTTTCACACATCTCCCAAGAGCATCTTGGAATCGTCCACACAAGCATATCCCAACATCCTAAAGCAAATCCTGCATCTTAGCCCTGGCTGGGTCATCAGGGACCCCTCCAATTTCATTTTGGCTTCTCCAGAACTGTTCCTCATACAACTAGAGTGTTATGCAGCTTGTCAAGCTGTTCCTTGGAGTCTTCATTGCCTTTAGAATAAAAACCCATCCTCCTCACCCCCAGGAAAGCTGAGGACATCCCTGGTATTCCCACGTAGCTTCCAATACACTCGGTTGTTTGTTTGATTGGTTTTCTGGCCTAGGCGTGTAGCATGAATCTTAGATGGTCTTATTAATAAAATCAAACCCAGGCCAGTTATTGGGGTAAAATGCTGGATAGTCAGAGAGACAGAACAAGCCACAGCTATCTCACCTTGCCGGATCCTCAGCTGGTCTTGCTTCCTCAGACTGGAAGCCTCTATGTCCTCATATCCGAATGAGTCTCAGCTGAACTGCGGCTAGAAGCCTGAATGCTTAACCAGGCCAAATGCTTCTCCAGGCCAAATGCCTCTCCAGGGCAAATGCCTCTCCAGGGCAAATGCCTCTAGTTTCTGGTCCTCACACCTTATATACCTTTCTGCTTTCTACCACCACTCCCTGGGATTAAAGGCTTGCTTTCTGGGATTAAAGGCGTGGGTCACCATGCTTGGGTGTATCCTTGAACACATGGATTTCTGCCTCTGGAATGCTAGGATTAAAGGCATATGCTACCACTGCCTATCCTCTATGTTTAATATTGTGCTGTTCTGTCTCTGACCCCAGATAAGTTTATTAAGGTACACAATATTTTGGGGAACACAATACCACCACATAGGCATCTATAGCACACTGTGTCTTCTAGTGGGAATATTGTCCCTGTATTCTGCACCGGCTTAACTCACATGAAATATGTAACATTTTAACTCAGAGCCTTCCCCAAACTTCTGCCCTCAGCTCATTCCCTCCTTCCACTAGGTCATGTTTCCGTTCCAGTAATACACTTTGAACAACTTTATCATTGGACGTCCATGTTTTCTTGCAACTTCCTGCCTCCCTCAATTAGGATGGCAGCCTTTGAAGGCTGCGCAAACCTCATAGGTATGATTTTATCCCCCGAGGCCCGCAGAGGCCTGACACATGAAAGCTTACTGAAGGAGAGAATGGCGCGATGAGGGATTGCCTGTCTTGGCATCGCTTTCTTCCTCAAGGCTTTCTCCCTTTCTCCAAACTATGAGTTACGTTGCAGCTGGACCTGGGCCTCATTCAGTTCTCTGCTTCCTTGGCCGTCTCCTAGGGAAAGCACACAGCAGAAAGTCAGCAAATGTTTGCTGAGTCAACAGTGCTGACGTTTGGGCTCCGTGAGCTTGAAGAGCAAAGCTGCAGACACGTCAACCTACCCGTGTGTCCAGAGAGAAAGCCGAAGGCGACAATGAAACAGACTCAGTGCCCTCTTTTATTGGTCCCCTGTCTTACCTTTGTTCCTCTTCCATGTCTCCTGAGAACAAACAAGCCTTTATAGCTCAAATACCGGGCTTCCTTGCAATGAGCCAAGCAGCAGGTGTTTGCAAACTCCACACCGCTCCTGGATCCCCAGCGCATGCGCATTTACGCCCTGCTGCCCTGCTTGCACATGCTGCCTATCTGAAGCAGCCTCCCACGCTGAGTGAGACTTTGTCAGCTGTCCCCACACCCAGTCTCTACTTACCACTACTTGGAGCGCTCTGATGAAATGTGTCCCTTATCCCTTTACTTTTGACTTTTTCCTCTGAATAATACCAGAACATGGTATATGAACTTCATATCAGCAGTTGATGAATGATACTGTGAGAATGAGCATGCCTGTCCCCAAGACTTAAAATAAGCACCGCGACATCCAGAGCCTTCGAGGCTCTTTCCTTTATCATGTCCCCCTCTTACTATGTATGAAGTGGCCATAATTCTGAAAGTTTCTAATGATTCTCGTTACGAATACTCAGGGCCTGGGCCTCTAAATAGCACACTGTCGATTTTACAGTGTTAACTTTATAGAGTGGAGTGCACAAGGCTTTCTGGGTTTGTTTTTTCGCTCACTGTTTCATCTCTGGGAGCCCTACATGCACTTCGTAGTTCATTTCCTTCCCAGCCATTGTTGATGGGTCACATTTCATTCATTTCCTGCTAATGAACATTTTTTCCTAGAAGTCTTTCAGTTTTTTTCTTTTTTAAATAAAACAACATATGAATAATCTTATGTCCACTAAAGGAAAATATACATGAGGGTTTCCGACCTTGTATAAGATATACTGAGGCCTGGCTGGTAACTTTGAGACACCGAGTTCCTATGCTTCAGCTCCCCTGCCTGGGCTTGATTTAATGACAGTACAGAGACAGCTGTCTTGTGTGTTGAACGCCTATGTGACTATAAATAAAATGAATATGTATTTCTTTTCTCTTTGTCATGAAGTGCTAACCAGCAGGGGGACCTTCTTTTTTAAAAAAAAGTATTAGCCCATTTCAGCCTGGTACAAACATCACCAGATGTACTGATACAACCCCAGTCTGAAAGGAAGGCCGCTGCTGCTGCTGTGGACCAAAAAGTCTCTCTCTGGTCAAAGAAAACAAGATTATCTTCCTGCTTCATCCAAAAGAGGGAAGCAGCTGTGTCTCTTTGAAAAGAACCCCGAGAGAACACGCAGACTAGTGAGTAGACCAATCAGGAAGCCTTGACACTCAACTCTGACAAGCACTGGGTTGCCACCATTTCACTATTTGCCCACAGTGTTTGAAAAAAATGCAGTTGAAAGGCTTACAATATGGCTTAACAGGTAAATGGCTTGCTGCTAAGCTGGACAACCTGAGTTCGATCCCACTGCCTTGTTACTTCCATAAAGAAAGGATGTGCCGAAGCATTACGGACAACAAGCAAAACTTCAGAGGTGCAGTGAGTACCAGACGATGCTTCCCATCTTGCCAGCAGCAGGAGGATTCCTTTAGCCAGAAGCTGAGAGCTCTTTGACTTCTCACAGCTCATGTGAAGCACAGGCAGTGCATGCTTATTGATCAGCTTGAAGGGCCAGGGACTCTCACCGTTCCAGATGGCAGAAGGGTTTCACTATGTGGTCTGCCATACTGCCTTCAAGTAAGCCCATTATCTCCTCCAGAAGAGCCTTGAAACCTGGCACCAACTTGGCTTTTTTTGTGGATGAGAGCCAGATATCTGGTTCCAGAAAAGAGAGCTTCATCCAAATTAAGGATCTGCTCTAGCATCCAGTTTTCCTCCAAAACACGCCTATGAAGAACCTGTGTCTTTCGACTGCCTTTCCGTCAGCTCTTCTAGACTTGTCACTCATTTTGATATGAGTAATCACCCATGTTAATGGTAAATTTAACCTTTTCTTTCAACATCAAAAACAAACGTTTTGTTTTTGCTTGTGATCACTGCCATACTGGAAGGAGTATTCTTTGGTGGCTGATATTTGATTGGGCCATTAGAAGTTTCTCCATCCTTGAATGTAGGCTCTTCTAGGTCATTTATTAGCAGTTTTTCAGATTCTTTAACAAACTCTGTCACTGTGGTCGTTTGAACAGGAATAGTCCCTTAGACTGCATTTGAATGTTTGGCCCATGGCACTATTAGGAGGTGTGGCCTTGTTGGAGTAAGTGTGGCCTTTTTGGAGGACCTGCGTTACTGTGAGGGAGGGCTTTGAAGTCTCAGATGCTCAAACTAGGTCTAGTATGGCAGTCTTCTGCTGCCTATGGATCAAGATGTAGAATTCTCAGCTCATTCTCCAGTACCATGTCTGCCTGCACACTGCCATGCTTGTGGCCATGATGATAATGGACTAAACCTCTGAACCTGTAAGCCAGCTCCATTTAAATGTTTTTCTTTATAAGAATTGCTGTGGTCATGGTGTCTCTTCACAGTAATAGAAACCCTAAGACAGAAGTTGGTACCAGGGACTGGGGTATTGCTGTGATGGGTCTGGCCACACTTTTGTTTGGAGGAATGTGGACTTTAAGAGTTTGGATTAGAAAAGCAATTGAATGTTTTAAGTGGGGCTTAATGGGCCATACTAATAGGAGCATTCAAAACAAGACAGTAGTGCTGAGGTTGATTGAACTGTGGGGACCCAGCTCAAGAGGTTTCAGAAGAGAAGAATTTTAGTATGTGACCTAGAGACTGTTCTTGTGATATATTGGGGAAGAATGTGGCTGCTTTTCACCCTTGTCTAAAAAAATCTGTCTGAAGCTAAATTGAAAAGCTTTGGTCAATTGTGTTGGTAGAGGAAATCTCAAAACAGCCTAATATTGACTCTGTTGTATGCTGATTAGTGCTCACTCTTATGAAGATCTGTAATGAAAAGGAGCAAGCTGAGCAAGGAAAAATACAAAACGTACAGTTCAAGGAGAAAAGGGTACCGGGGGTGGAATGGAGCTAACTCCTGGGTTCAAGGAGAGAAACAGATTAAAGAAAAGCTAGGTATAAAATGGAATAAAGGGAGTGGTGATCTCAGGGCAAGACTCCACACATCTGATCTTCCAATTTGTGAAAAGAAATTAAAGAAAAGCTTAGGGCCAGATGTGGTGGTGTACACCTTTAATCAGCACTCAGGAGGCAGAGGTAGGCAGACTTCTGTGTGTTCAAGGCCAGTCTGGTTTACAGAGTTGGTTCCAGGACAGCCAGAACTACATATAGAGAAACCTTGTTTGGAAAACAAAATCAACAAACAAACAAAGGTAAGCAAAGTTCATAAATTAATATTGGTTAATGTCTTTAATCCATAATCTTTCTCCTTATACTTCAATGAAGAAAATAGGTTGAGCTCTGACAGATATTCTTACACCATAGGATAATCCAGATGCTGCTAACTTAACCTGAGCAATGTGCTGAAATTATAGGTGTTTCCTAAACACTGGGAATTTGATCTAAAAGTTGAGACACTGTGAGAGCCAGAGTTACATTTTAAGTTTTAATTACTATGCCATAGAGATTCACGAAAGAAAAAAATGCCTCTGGTCTGCAAGCCCCTTGTCCAAGGACAGACAGTTCCTGAAATGCTGGAGGGCACATGTTTTAACTCCCCTGAACAAGTTTGCTTGACCCATCTGCACCAGATGTGCTTGATCACAGGTTCACAGGCAGGAAATACATCAAGATGTACGCTTGCCCTTGATTGGATGTAGGCTGGAGGTACATCAGAATGTATGCTTGCCTGTGATTGGACCCTAGCAGAAATGCAATGAATTATGGGTTTTTCTTCTTAAGCTGCTGCAAAAAACTGTGACTCGAGGCCATTTCCCAGGAACCTGGGTATGGACCTGGCCAGAGCCCATCCACCTGGCCAGTATCTAATTAAAGCTTGTTTCAAATTTGGCTTTAAATGGTGGTAGTGGTCTTATTCTTGATCAGTGGGATTAATAACACAGCATTTGTTTGTTGGTTTCGGGGAGCGTTATGATCTGACAGGTTGTTCTTCTGCTTGAGTCAGTGGGGAGATGGGGGAGGAAGCATTCTGATACACGCTAGAACATTCTTTTGTATTCAAATTTCTCTTCAGGAGAAAGTGCTAACCAGAGCTTAACTTGCTGTGGTTCTATTACAACACAGCTGGTGTGAGGATAAGAAATGCCCAATTCCAGACCACTTTGGATGTCTTCAGGTTCTGCCTAAGAGAAGGAAAAAGGATAAGTGAAACCCACAGTCTGAGGTACAGGCTCACTAAAATCACAGAATCACAAGGCTGAACCCCTTCCTGTACACCCTAGCACTGCATCAGGGAAGGTCTGCTTGCCACAGTTTCTCTTTCTTAGCAGCACACTGTACTATTCTAGCAAGAAAAATTCAAAACATACTGAAAGGCAATAAATTTTGGAAGAGACAGTGTAAATACTGGACCTAAACTCAGATATGGTACAAAATAGGAATTATGACTCTGGAAGTTTAAAACAGCCATGCTGAACATATTAAGAGCTCTAATAGATAAGGGAAGCCAGCATTCAGAGCAGATGGATCGTGTGAGCAGAGAAAGGCGTTCTAAGAACATTCACACAAAACAGCTGAAGACTGAACTCATTTTTAACAAAAATGAAGTATGTCTTTTAGTAAGATTACTAATAGAAGGATATATTTGAATTGAAACTCTCTGGTCTTGAACATATTTCAGTTGAAACTCCCAAAACTAAAATAAAAGCATAAAAAAGACTGGAAAACAACAAAACCAGAGTAGCCAAGACTCTGGGCATCTCTGAAAGGTTAAACATAATGGGAATACTGGAAGGAGAAGAATTGGGAGAAATGTTAGTGATTGAGAACTTTCTTCAAATTAATGTCAGGTAGGACCACAGACCCAGAAAGAGCCCCAAACACAAGGACAATATATACCAGAATGTGATACTCAGGTGTATTATTTCAAAGTATAGAAAATACTGAAAAATCCTGAAAGTTAGATGGGTTGAAATATTACTCACTGGGGAACAGGAGTCAATTTAAGCCAGCTTCTCTGCAGCCATTGCACAAACACAAAGAGATTATAGCAACATATTTAAGGGGTTTCAAAAGAAAACAACGACAGCAGCCTAGAGTTATTCACCTTGTGGCCTTGCCCTTTGAAGGAGAAATAAAAATTTCCCAAAGGAACAAAAAAGATTTGTTGCTGGTAGAATTACCTAGGAAAAGGTGTTTTAAAAATATTTAGTGAGAAAGAAAATGATATAGGTCAGAAGTGTGAAAGAATGAGAGAAGATCATTGGAGAAAAATAGCCAAAGACGACATACAAGCGTGATTGACCACATGCTTGCTCCCATGTGTGTGGCAGGTTTGTGTTTATGTGTGCAGGTGCATGTGGGCATGCACTTGGAGGCCATGGTCAATATCACGTGTCTTCCTTGGTCTTGATACAAAGTCTCTCACTGAACCTGGAACCCCTTGATTCAGCGAGGCTGTCTGCTTAATAAGTTCCAGGGAGTCCTCTGTTCTGGTTTCAGTTTACACGACACCATCATAGCGGTAAGGCAACATCATACCAGCACAAAAGCAGACACATTGATCAGTGGAATAGACTCAAGGACCCAGATAGAAGTTCACGTGCCTATAGCCACCTGAATTTTGACATTGGTGCCAACTATATATTGGAGAAAAGACAACGTTTTTAAATGGTGCTGGGGAAAAAAGCTATCTGTATGTAGAATGAAACTTGATCCTTCTCTCTCACCCTGCACATAAATCAATTCCAAATGTGTCAAAGATTCCAACAGTAAATCTTAAACCCTGAAACCTCTAGAAGAAAGAGTAGAGTGTGCACGTCCGGTAAAGGGTAAAGACCCTCTGAATAGGAGCTTGCTCATCCAGGAAATAGAACCAGTAATCAAGTGGGACTTATGAAATCATAAAGCTTCTGTACTGTAAAGGAAACTGTCCATCTTCTGGAGAGGAAGGCTGCACAATGGAGGAAGATCCTTACCAACCATGCACCTGACAGAGAATTCACGTCTAGAACAT
Source organism: Peromyscus attwateri (assembly GCA_902168425.1). NCBI lineage: Eukaryota > Metazoa > Chordata > Mammalia > Rodentia > Cricetidae > Peromyscus > Peromyscus attwateri. The sequence goes on along the minus strand of CABHPP010135918.1, from coordinate 20,387 downwards.
ACAAAGAACTCAAAAACCTCTAAGAAAAAAATCCAATTTGAAATCAGGTTATGGAATTAAAAGAGTTCTCAAAAGAATAAATAAATACAAACAGCTAAGAAATATCTTAAAACATCAAAGAAGTGCAAATTAAAACTATGTTTTGATGTCATAATAACCCAGTTAGAATGCCTGAAATTAAGGAGACAAAGAGAACAGATGTTGGTGAGGATGTGGGGAAAAGGAACTCTCATGCCTGTTAGTGAGATTGTAAATAGGTATAGCCACTTTGGAATCAGCCCAGAGATTTGTCAAAAAGCTAAACATAGCTCTATCATATGATCCAACTATACCACTCCTGGGCATATACCAAAGGATTCTCTAGTCTACTATAGAGATACTTTTTCAGCCATGTTCACTGAAGCTTTGTTCACAATAGTTAGGACATGGCAACAGCCTAGGTATCATCAACTGATAATGAAAATGTGGTATCTATACAGTGAGTTCTTCTGCTATAAAGAAAAATTAAATTATGAAACCCACAGGTAAATGTATAGAAATGGAAAATAATGCATTGATTGAGATAAGCCAGGCCCAGAAAGACAAATGCCACGTGTTCTCATTCATATGTGGATGTTAGCATCGAACTCCAGATTTGTGAATTTAACTTATAATACCTGTAGAATCCAGAAAACTAGACTGAGGCCATTGATGGGAGAGGGAAGGAAGATTCCAAGGGAAGGAGAATGGTAGAATTAGGGTGATATGAAGCGTGGAGGAGCAAAATGGGAAGGGAGTTTTAAGCTGCCAAATAGAAAGCCCAAAACGAGGGGCTGGATGGTTATGAGCCCAGGTTGCTCTTCCACGGGTTTGATTCCCAGCACCTGCATGGCAGCTCACATTGTGTAACTCCCGTTCCAGAGGATCCACTTCCCTCTGCTGGTTTCCATGGACACCAGCCATGCACAGGGCACATAAAAGACATGCGTGCAGGCAAAACATCCATACATATTAAATAGCTAAATAAATCTTGAGAGAGATAGGGAGAGAGAGAGAGAGAGAGAGAGAGAGAGAGAGAGAGAGAGAGA
>CABHPP010135918.1:3170-19310 GCA_902168425.1 Peromyscus attwateri | reverse complement strand
GAGAGAGAGAGAGAGAGAGAGAGAGAGAGAGAGAGAGAGAGAGATCCCAGTGTGAGGTGTGGGATCAGCAGTGCCCTGGAAACCCCCCAAGCAATGTAGGCTACTGCTATGGCCCACCAGAACTTGACAGTAAGTCCATTTTGCTAAAGGCACCACATACACACTGTGGTCACAGGACATAGAGAAATAACTTTGGTACTGATGAAAGCATCCTCCCTAGCTTTCGTAACACTGGAAAGTGTTATGCGTGCCACTGAGGGAGAAAAGTCACCCTCAGTCTTACCCAGCTGTGAGCTCTGAAGAACTATTGATGCAGTTTCTCCACTTGTCTAAAGATGATTCGTCTGTAGAAGTGTAAGGGGGTCAGGAACTGAGTCTGAATGTGCTGAGTTAGAGCCTTTCTCATGCATCCCAGGCAGGATGTTTAAAGGATAGCAGATCTGGGGAAGAGGGCAGAGGTCTGGCCTGGGGTTAACATTTGTGAGGGATCAGTTGATAGATGACATTGAAAACTAAAACATAAGTACTTCCCTTTCAAAATCTGCCTCAAACTGAACCAAAACAGAAAAAGCATAGGTCAGTCTCACCAATGAATGTGGATTAAAAAGTCCCAGAGCAAAGAAAAGCAAACTGAACATGACTAACTACATTTCAAGAAATCTGGTTAATTTTGGTGTGTGTGGTTTTTTTTTATTATTTTTATTTGCAAGAGTTTTTATAAATGTCCCTGCAAACACTGCTTTTGCTGTGTTCTCCACATCTTAATGTTAGTTCAAAATAGTTTAAGGTTTTTTTTTTTCTGTAATTTGTAAAATGATTCCTGAGATTTCTCTTTTGACTCAAGTACTGTTTGGAAGAGTGTCTGTGACACTCAGGCCTTTTGTGGGTCTTCTGCCCACTTCCTATTCTTCCTGCTCAGCCTCGCATCTTTCCACTCTGTCTTCTTTGTGTGTCTGCAGACCAGACATGCCTCTGACTACTGATGGAGCTGCCTTAGCACCTACCCTGTTCGTTAGGATTTCTTTGCTATGTTCATTTCCTGTTATTTCCTCCCAATCTTTCTCCACTGCCTACGGTTTTCAGGGCATTTGACTTCATCCCCTCTCTTCCCCCAGCATAGCAAGTGGACTTCTTTCCTTTATGCTTTTCTAGTGGTTGATCCAGGCTTTGTAATACGCGTTGTTTTTTTAAGTTATGATGTTGTTATTAATTCTTTAAGAATTTCGTACATGGGAACAGCATACCTTCTTGTTCCCCAACGTACCTTCAGCTGTCCCTATCTCCATGGAGGTGGGACCACACTACCAGGGGCCGCACTTAAAGAAAACTGACTGTCCCTCCCCTAGAAGCCATCAACTGCCAATACCACTTCAGATAAAGGTCTGGGCTCATGAGCCTCTCATCCTCCATGTTGGAATGTTGACTGGATCAATCCTGTGTGGACAACCACAGCTGCTGTAAGTTCATGAATTGGGCAGTCCTGCCATGTCCAGAAGACAGGGTTTTCCTTCTGTCCTCCTGGGCCTCTGGGCTTACAATCTCTCCATCCACTCTTCTGAGGTGGCTCCTGAGCCTTGAGGAGTGGGTATCCTATGAATGTCTCATTCGTGGTTGAGCACCCCACATACACTTATTCTCTGCACTTTGACCTGTTGTGAACTTCTGTGTTGGCTGCCAGGACTGAACAATGAAACTTCTCTGATGAGGCCTGAGTACTGTGCTAACCTACAGATGCAGAAATGCAGATTTAAAAGCAGTTTGATACAATGTCCATTTAGCAAAATAACAGTAATAGCTTCACCCCTGATGCCTACTAGTTGTTATAATAAAGTTTATAAAAATTAAACAAAGCTAGCATCTAGATCATCAGGAAAATATTTAAGAAAAAAAAAAGAAATCATTACAGTAATGAGAGATAGAGTCTAGAAATGAAGGGATTGTTCACAGTTGGAAAAACTATATAATTCATCACACTATAAAACTAAGAAAAACACCAGTGATTATAAACAAGAGGCATGAAAGGCATTTGAAAAGACTTGAAATATGTTCATTACAAAACCTGAAGTTCTAGGAGAAAATGATAAGGTGTACACACATGCAGTAGAGTCCTTCCTGTACCGTCATTCATAGAACAAAACAAAAAGTAGAATGTTTGTGCACAGTCACCGATTGAGCAAATCCTACTGTGTAGACTCTGAGGTTGAGGAGAGTGTGAACAAAGCGTACAGCAAGAAGGGGTTAAAGGAAGTCATAGTGGCATGCTACTGCTACTGATAAAGAATTACGTATGTGCATATTCTCCTGTACTATGGTGATTACAAACTAACAGGTAAAAGTTACTAGGGGACAGCTGAGATGGCCACCAAGCCTGACAACTTGAGTTCGATCCTTGGATTCATGTAATGGAAGGCAAGACTTGGTTGACTTCCCCAAGTTGTCCTCCATATATGTTCTATGGCATGTGTGTGTATGCATACATAAACATACACAAAATAAATAAATAAAATGTAATATATATTTTTCAAACTCACTTTCTACAGAGGGTAGAAAACAAGCTGCAGGGAATAGAGTGTAAAGTACTTACCCAAAACCATCTAGATTTTATAAATATGACTGGGTAACATACAAATATTGTATGCAATTATAAAACAAAATATATTTGAAAGAAGCCCCTAGAAACTGAATGAAAAGTAAAATAATTATAATTCTTTTTGTGTCGAGTTGGTGGCCCAGCCAGGTGCAGAGAAAGTGGCTCAAACAACAGGTAAAGGCTAAGGACAGAAAGACTTAGTTAAAATTCTTTAAGTTTCAGGAAACATGGTGCTGTGGTAGAGCTGCTGCTACTTAAAAGAATCCCAGCTACTCTGAAGCTGAGGCAGGGAGGGTTGCAAGTTCAAGGCCTATCTGGGCTTAAAAAAAAAATGATTTCAAGGCCAGCTTGGACAACTTGGTGAGACCCTGTCTCAAAATTAAGAAGTAAAAAGAGACACGTGATTTAGTGGTCCTTGGCTAACCCAGCACACACAGCCAGGGGTTGAATTCCCAAATCTATATAACCAAAGCCCACTGGTACTGAGACAAAGCAAATGAATGATTATGTTAGCTCATTGCATCCGGGATTTCTGTCTTGAGTGAGAGGATTTATTGAAGTAAGAAATGAGTCTTAGTAGCCCGCAGTTTTAATTGGTAAAACTCACCAGTGAACTCAACTGAGCCTGATAGTCTCTGTTTTGGAAAATTATTAACTATTAATTGAGGTTCTTCAACAGATAAAACACCATTCAGACTGTCTATTTTTTCTTGTGTGACACTTAGAACAGTGTCTACTTTATCTAGATTACTGACATGTGGGTATAGAAGGTATAAATCCTTCATTCCCTTTGGATGCCTGCATGATCCCAGGCAATATCCATTCACTGCCAATATTAGTAACTTGGATCCTTTGTCTATTATCTTAATTAGCCTAAGAGATTTATTATTCTAATTGATATTTTCAAAGAAATATTTGAAATACTAAGTTCCTATTTTCTATTTTGCTGATTATGACTTTTCTTTTCTTTACTTTGCTCTGATTTCTGGTTTCCTCAAATGCAGTTTCTCATCACTAGTCCTAGGTCTTTATCCTTTTCTGCTACAGAAATTTAATGCTATAAATAGTTCAAAAGATATGACTTAAGCCTTTATCTTTTTATTTATGAGTAGTTTAGTAAATTTCTCTGTAATTGCAATAAATTCTTCAAGTTTCACACACACACAGATACATACACAGACACACACACATTTAAATTAAAACTAGTTAAAGTTTATCAAGACTGACAACTCAGATTCTGCCTCACTCGTTCTGTTTCAAGTGCTCTGGCTTCCTGTGCCATAGTCTCAGTAGCTGCCATATTGGATGTCACAAATACAGAGTTATCCCTCACCCAGAGTGTTCTTCTGGGGAGTGCTGGTTTATGATACCACCACCTAGATAACATTTCATTACTGAAACCCTGGAGTACGAAAGAGTATCTTCAAAGAGTGGATACTTGAAAACATAAACTGAATGCATGAAGTAGATTGAACAACGTGAAATTACCAATGGTGAAGCAGGAGTTATAGTTTTAAAACAAGAATAAAGCTGTGCATCATATTATTTTGTTCTTCCCATAACTGATATCCTTAGTTTCTTGTTATTCTTTTTTGTTTTTGGTGTGTTTGCTCACTAGCTTTGTGTTTTAAGACAGTGTCTTACTATGGCTAGCTTGGAATTCACACTGTAGCCCAGGCAGGTCTTGAACTCACTGCCGTCCTTGAACTGCTGCCTGCCCAGTCCTGGGACTACAGATGGACACCACCACACCCAACCCAGAATGGGTTTGAGTCTTTGTATTTTTCTCTTATGCCTTCTTATTCTCTCATTTCTTTTCTTATTAACTGGTTTCACCAGAGGCTTGCTTTATTACAGTGTTTTCAAAAACAAAATTTTTAAATTGGTTAATATTGTCTATTGTACATTTTCTTTCTTGATGTTTTTACTTCATTTATTTTTTTCCACAGTCTTTAGAATTTATCCTGCTTATCTTGTGCTAACTGCTCTGTCTTTCAATGTTGCTCAATGCTTAGTCTTTTCTTTAGTGTGAACAATAAGCATATTTAAGCCTCCTTTGTCTTAATCCTCTCACAGGACACTGGAAGTCCAGCCATATTTCCATTTTTACAAAATTATTAAAATTGCAATGTTTTCTTTGGTACACAAGGTAGCAAGAATGTGAGTTTTTTCTTGGGTAAACAAAGTGGGTTTCGTTATTAGTTTCCTAAGTCCGAAGTATATGAAGCTGCTTTTAATTATACAGCGTCAGAGTGAGAAAGCTATTCCCCAGAATGTTGTATATTCTTTGGAATTTGTTAGAGCTTGTCCTAATGAGAGAGAGGGAGAGAAACAGAGATGTCAGGAGAAAAGGAGAGAGAGAGAAAGAAAGAGAGAGGGAAGGAAGAGAGGGAGAGGGAGGTGAGAGGGAGAGGAGAGAATACTCATGTACACTTGAGAAGAAAGCCATTTTCAACATTACTGGGTAGACTGTTCCACATGTCCACTAAGACCTTTAACCCGGGGTGCCAGGGGATGGCACACTGGGGCTTACACAGAAGGGTCTAGAGCAGTGGTCTCAGCCTTCCCAGTGTTGCGACCCTTCAGGACAGTTCCTCATGCTGTGGTGGCCCCCAACCATAACGTTATTTTCATTGTTACTTCATAACGGTAATTTTGAGTCATAATATAAATATTTTGGAGATCAAAGTTTGTCAAGGGGGCCTCGACCCACAGCTTGAGAACCATTGGTTTAGTGAGCCCATGTTTTAATAGCTGTTGTATAACCTTGAAGCTAAGGTTGAAATAAGCTTATTTGCATGTGAGGTTGCTACATATTGTCACCATTAGCGTCTATGGTTAATACTTGGTGGCAGGACTGAATTTCCCAGGGAAATGGGAGGGCGGTGATATTTCAAATATTTCTTCAAAGCGTTTTATGTTTTTATGTGTCTTGTCTTCTTCAGTGAAGCATTTCATGGTCAGTAGTACATGAGTCTTGTTCTATGAGAAGCACAAGAAACAGTCAGCAGCACAGCAGGTATGCATCATCACTGTGCTCTCCACCAGCCTGTGCACATGACACGACATGCCATTCCTTGGATCCCATTGATGTTCCTGGTCTCTGTCATTCACGGCTGGTGAACAGAGCTCTGTACTACAAAGGGTCGGCGGGTGTGCTCTGCTGTACTGAGCTAAGCATAGGAACCATACAGACAAGAAAACAACCCGCCTTCGTGGGGCTGTCATCACGTGACTCAGGTCCGGTGAACTCAACAGTAGCTATAGTGGAGGTACTCCATCACTTCCCAAGCTATCCTCTCATCCCCATGTTGTCTGACCCAAGGTATCCAAGTTCCCATGCTTCCTGCCCTCCTGCCCCATAGCCTGCCAGTCACCAGCTGGAGAATACTTTTACTGTGGCGTCTTCAGGCTCCATCAGTTGGATCCCTCCAAGCCTTGCTCTCTACTTGAAAACCCTCTGTCAACGACACACCTCAGGCTACTTCCTGAGCACACTTGACTATGTCCCCTCCCCTTCCCATCAGTACTTCTTATTTGGCCAAATAAGAAGTGAGTGTCTTTACTAATTTAGACGTTTTGGGAAACTAATTCCCCTCCCATTCAGAAAGGAGCTATTCTGAGTACCTTATCCAAAATTCTGATTCAGGCTTCCAGAATGATTAATAAACAGAAGAGTGTGTTTTTTCATTCTCTGAGGAAAAACAAAGTCATTATCACTTATGATTAATGAAAAGTCATCCATGTATTTGATAAGAGATTTCTTGGAAGTTTTCTATCCTTTCTAAGAAGAACACATGGTTTTCAGCATCTTGTGAAAAATAAAATCCAAGGCCCCTGCTCAAAAGATATCATGCATTCAGCAATAGAGCATTACAATTCCCAAGGCTGTATGCCCATGAAGCCGGCCTCTGACCCTTCTGTTGTATGTTTTGATTTTATTCCCTGGAGGATGCCAAGAAATGTGAACTAAATGAAATGTTTAAAACCTAAACAATATTATGAAGCACTCTGAATTTTTTCAACAATGGCAGACAACTCTTTGGTTAAGAGCAGTTGGCAGGCATGATTGTATGACACCACTTTCCTGAAGGTTTTTAAATTTCTCTGCACTTAGCCTCCCCCTCTGTAAAGTTGGTGTAACAATGGTACCTGTTTCATGGAGTTCTTACAGGGATAGAATGAATTACTGCAGGTAAAGTGCTCAGAGCTGTTCTTGGCATGCAGAAGGCTTTGTAAAAGTTTGGGCTCATTCTTTGAAAATGTTTCTGATTTTAGTGTTTAATCTTAGTTAAAGTATTTCCACATGTAGCTATATTTTATGACAAGACATTGAAACATGAATCAGAAAAAAAAAACAAGCAAATTACAATATAACAGGAATCCTACTTTGGGCACTGTGGTTGGTATGCAAAAATCATGGGAACCATAGTGGGATGCCTACACACATTGACTGATGGGTTCAAGTACTTATTCTTTCAAACAATATTTACTTTTGCCTACTTACTTCTGGGTAGTTGGAAAGATACATATAATGAGACCATTCGTGGAACCTGAAAGGTCTGATGTTAAGTGGAATAAAGGGAGTGGTGACCTCAGGGCAAGATCCCACACAGCTAATCTTTATCAATTTATTATAATGATAAAGATTCATTTATTTATTATTTTGATTATGCATAGGTGTGTTTGTCTGCCTGTGTGTACGTTCACATGAATGCAGGTGTCTTCAGAGGCCTGAGACAGCAGATTCCCTGGAGCTGGAGTTGCAGTTCATTGTGGGCCACCTACCATGGGTGCTGAGAAGAGAACGCTGGTTCTCTGGAAGACCAGCAAGTGCTCTTAACAGCTTCACCATCTCTCCAGACTCCATAGTATTTTACATTTTGATCATAGAACTTACACAAGACTCTAAGCCTGTAATGAATGATAAGGTGTGTTATCAGAGGCCATGCACTGTGGCCCTGGCCTGTAATCCCAGCATTTGACAGGCAGAAGCACAGGAATCAAAACTGCAAGGCAGGCTTGGATGACATAGTGGTACCCTGTCTCAACTGCCCAACACCCTCCAAAGATAAGGCTATAGTTCGATGCATATTTTTACTGAATAATGAGTGAGTTGTTTTGTGTGTGTTTTATCAGATTCCAACTATTTTATTCTAATTGCACACTGAGCATTCTTTCTAAAGAAATTAATTTGTGCAAACAAGGGAGGAAGGAACCCAATCTTCTTGTCAATGATGGATGGTCCCTGCTGTGGACTTGTACCCTTGCTCTCAACTCCCCCAGAGTTCCCACACTGGCTTTAAACTCCATCAGTTCGGTTTTCTGTGGATAATTTGATATAAGCCTGCAGTTTGCTTTTGGAATGATTTCCAGTCCACTTCATGGTGATTGTTGGTGGTGGAATTTGATCAGATGTTGCTCTGGGAATTAGGCAAACCCCCAGGCATGCAGACAGAGCTGATACACGAGGATGGAGGTACTTGGGAGACAAGCAATCCTGTGTATCAACACCTGAGATCATGTGGTAAGTGCTCTTGCCTGAATTGCCAATGCCAAGTCCTTTAGAGTTGGGTCACAAAAGCTCTGCAGAAAAGCCTCCAATACCAAGCCCTTGCGAGTGTTGGGATTTGTACTTCTTGGAAGTTTTCACAATTAGCTGGCAATTGTTGTTGTTTCTGATCAGATCAATTTGGACAGTAGTTAGGAAAAATCCATTTGAGGGTGGCTTCATCGAGGTCCTGCCAAATGCCTATGGGATTAAATAGCCACACAAACGTCCGTCTGCATACACAAGAGATAAGGGTCCCATATACATTATAGCACACATCCCGTTTTCAATTATCTTTGACAGAACCGTGGCATAGCTAGCTCAAGTTATTTATGTTTGCACTTAGATTACAACAGGCAAACTTCTGTGCTCATGGAAAGACAAGGCATGGAAGAAAATCTCTGTGTCTGATTCCCCTCTCAGCGCTTCCTGGCTTTGTCATCAAATTGCTTTGTGCTGTGACTTCCTCATGTGTAAAATAAAGATAACAACACCGATTTCACATGGTGCTTTATGGAATGAAAGTCATAAAGAAGAAATTTTAATTTTGATGAATCCTAATCATATTTCCCACATGGTTTGTGCTTCTGTGTTCTGTTAAAAAAAAAAAAAAACCTTTTTCTTACAATATCAGACCACAAAGGTTTTTGTGTATTTTTCGAGAATTTTGTGTGTTTAGGTTTTATTGTTAAGCTTATCAATTCCCAATGACTTCTGCATGTGTTACAAAGAACTAGGAATTTGTTTTATTTCATGAAGTTGATATTCCAGCATCATTTGTTGAAACTACTCTAATTTCTCAGTTAACTATCTGAAATTTTGGTTGGAAGTCAATTGTCAGTCTTTTGGGCCCCATTATCTACGTGTTCATCTAAACCCATGCTGTCAAGACAGCTTCAGTATTAAAGTCTTCAGATTGCCAGGCATGAGTCATCCAACTTGGCTTTTCAAAAGACATTGTTAAGAAAAGAAAAGACGAGCCACAGATGAGGAGATAATATTTGCAAGGCACACATATGTCATTGCGTTTCATCTTCTCCGGACTGACTCTGTCAGCCTCAGCACTGCGGACTTCATCTTTGGCACAGTGTTTGGAGACCCCGGAGAATACAAAGCTTTAGTATCATTATCACCATCCAAAACACATTGTTTTGCTTCTTCAGACAACCAGGCTAAAGGTTTGATCATTTTAATGATAGTTGTGGGTGGATGTTTTATGTGCACTCATATCCACAAATTCATCTCCAAGCATCTCCTCCACAGATTAGCCAGTTCTTGTTAGAAATGTCACCTCCCTCTCCTTCTCATCTGTGTTCTGTGTGTATGTCTGATTCTTAGCTCACTCATTTTTCAAGGCCTTTTGATAATACAATCTTCAATGACGTAAACTTCCTCTAGAGCACACAGTCTATGTACTAATATTTCCTAAACATTTTCTGATAGCCACCATGATTCCTTCTTTCACCACTATCTCATTTTGCTTTCTGTTGCTTTAATAAAGCGCCATGATCAAAACAAGTTGGGGAGGAAATGGTTTATTTGGTTTGCATGTCCAAATCACAGCACATCACGAAGGGAGGTCAGGGCAGGAACTCAAGGCAGGAACTGAGGCAGAGGCAGTGAAGGATTGCTGTTACTGGCTTACCCAGGACTGTCTCAGGCTGTTATCTAAACCACAGCCCCACCCCAACCACCAGCCCTGGGATGGTGCCACCAGTGGGCTGGGCCCTCGCACGTTAGTCATAGTCAAGCAAATGTTCTCTAGACTTGCCAGCAGACAGTCTGATGGAGGCATTTTCTCAACTGAGGTTCTTCTTCCCAGATATCTCTAGGAAAAACTAACCAAGACAACACCTGTCTTAAGATATGCTTATTTATTTTCAAATACATGGATTTCTTTGTGAACAATTTCCTTTTTTTGCCATTTCAATTTAAATTAATTACACTATACATGTACTTTATGTGATATCAAGTCTTTAAATTTATTTTTAGAGAATTTTCTCTATAGTCTACCACATAATTAATTTCTAAAATCACGTGTTTTTTAAAATTGTATAAATTCTTCCTTTGTAAATCCACTAGATCTTTTCAATAATAAGTTTATCAGTGTTGTTTTAATCATCTACAAATTATATGTATTTTAGTACATACAGATCAATGTTTAATGTCATTACCAATCAGGGAGTAAACAACCCTCCATACAATGAAGTATTGTTTTACATCTATTCCATAAAGATTTATTTTAAAAGTCAGAGTAGACTACAGTTCCACAGTATCTTTATTATAAACTGGGGAAGCCATTTTCCATTACTATAATAAAATACCTGTACAATATGCTTAAATCATAGAAAAAGGTTTAATTTGGTTCAATGTTTAGAGATTTCAGTTTAAGGTCATTTGGTCCCATTGGCTTGTGGCTTGTATTGGGGCCAAATAGTATGGGGAGGGGGTAGTCCATGGCTGAAGAGACTGTGCATCTCAGGGATGCTGGGAACCGAAGAAAGGGCCCAAGGCTGTTATCTCACAATCTTCTTGGAGGTACTAAGTCTTCCTCTAGGCTCCACCTCCTAAAGGCTCTGCCATTGCTCAGTAGTGCTGTGGACAGAGGGCCAAGTCTCAGGTGCACGGGCCTGAAGCTTCCTTTGAGATCCAAACGATAATACTCACTGAGCTGGTATAGGTAAATGTTCATGTGTCTTTTTCCCCTAAATTTCACCTTTTGTGTATCCGTAGGCAATTTTTTCACACTGCAAAGTTTGTAACAGTGCTCTTCACAGAGAGGCTTATCAACAGAAAAGCACACAAATAAACTCTAGTGTTTACATAATGAAGTCCAAACAGACTGAAGAGATGTGCTATCATGAGCCAAAATAATATTTAATTTTTATAATTAAATATAATAGTAAGCCTGGAAGATTATATGCAACATCATACTACTTAAGTTTAAAAATGTAAATATACAATATAGCTTAAAAAAAACTCACAGAGATTCCATAAAACCACAGTTGGCCGTCCTTATTCACACCCTCCACCTCAGGGTACATAACTACCAAGTGTACCTTGGAAACCAATGGACTGCTTAGATCATCTGGCCCTTATGGTGGCGTACTCTGGGTTCTACAGCTGCTTCCCTTGGGATGCTGAGGGAAGGATGGCTGTAGATTAAGTGACATCCTGCAGTGCCCCAGCAATGACAGGAGGGAGGGAGGCAGCCAGAGGGCTCAGAGCTCTGCTTCCTGTTGGCAGCAGCTCCCTGGGGGTGGGGGTAGGGGAGCGCTACAGCAAGGCCACTGACTCGGGAAGGGCTTTTGCTTCATGGTGAGAACAGGCTGCTCCTGTCTCTTACATATCATTAACTTGCTGTTTTCCTTTTGCTTCTTTATTTCCACCCTGTTGAAGTCAATTTTTTTTTTCTTGAAAATTCCATCTTCCCTGGTATTTAGGAAATGTTTGCATTCTGGGTTAGACATTTTCCACACAAAGGATGTACAAAGACCTTCTGATAAACTTCTAAGCAAAAGAAAGCTTATTCTGAGAACTGGGATTGAAGTCACAGATGCCTGTTAGGGATCAAGAGTGTCACTCCCCTGTGACGAGATAAATGCGAGATGATCTAGGAATTTTAAACATGTCTGTATCTTGTGATATTCTTAAAATATGTAAAGCACATATGTATAGACCTCAGGGGATAGGAAATATCATCAACATAGTACTAACTTCAAAATACCTCTCTTGATTATCAATATATCACAGACAAAAATTTCCAAGAATATCGAAGTGAAAACCAACACAGTTGAACTTGTATGCAATATTCAGAGAATATACATATTCTCAAGCATTCAAGAAGTAGGACAGGACATATTTTGGCACTGTCTTATAAATTAAACCTCAATAAACTTCACAGTACATGCATTGTGCAGTTCATGTTTATTGACCATAATAATTAATTTAGAGCCAAGATCAAATATCTAAACATAGAAACTTTGCACATTTTGAAATTAAAAAAAATTCTAATAGCAGAATTTCAGTAATAAATTAAAACAGAATTGGGAAATTCCTAGACTATCCGACAATAGATACTATGTATCAGCCCTTTGAGATGTGATAAGAAGAATGATTTGAGGAAACATGTTATGCCCTCAAATAGGTGCAAAAGAAAGGAAAAAGGCCAAAAGTTGATTTCTTGTGTCTTGGAACAAATAATCTGATGGAGACACAAGCCAGAAACAGAAGTGGACAGTGTATTAGGAAAGTATATACTTCCAAAGGCGGCTCCTGGACAGCAGAGCTCAAACACCCGACCCTAAGACCAGGGCTTTCCGGACACAGGCTGGCTTTGTAAGACTACATAGAGAGGGCTTGCTCAGCTCCCCATCTGCCACAGCAGTTCCACATCTACTGAGCATCTTAGGTCTCCACCCACCGTTGTGTGCTTTAGTGTGGTGGTCATAGTTGTCCTCAGACCCCACCCCCACCCCAGGCACCCTGCAGCCCCAGCTTCGTTGCCTGCCGGTTTCTTTCACATACTGATTTTAGGGTCTTTTATAAAGCAGCTCTCACTTTCTGTCCATTCCCCTGCCTCAGGGATCCTTCTCAGCTCACTTCCGGGTTGAGTGTAACCTCGATACCAAAACAAACATCAAAACAAGAAAAGTTGTGGTTCAGCTTGTCTCATTCATACAGATTTTAAAAAATAAAATAGCAAATTGAATCAAATCTTATAGAAAAAAAGACAATAGTCCGACTTTATACTATGTGTATAACTCACTTATTTATATATTTTATGTTAAAATCCATACTAATGGATTTAATATTACATAGTTATTTTAATAGATTGGAGAAATTCCAATATGATATTACACTTTTTTCATTTTTTTTTCTTCTTTCTGTTTTTGTTGTTGTTTAGGAACAAGGAATTACTATGTAACCCAGCTGACTTTGAACTCCTGATTCCCCTGCCTCAGCCTCTCCAATGCTAAGATTATAGTTGTATGCCACCATACCCAGCCAGCTCAATATATATTCCTTTTCTTCTCTTCTTTCTCTCTTTCTTTATTCCTTTCTTTCTTTCTCTTTTCTCTTCTTCCTTCCCTCCTTCCTTCCTTCCTTCCTTTCTTTTTTTTTTTTTTTTTGGTTTTTCGAGACAGTGTTTCTCTGTGTAGCTTTGTACCTTTCCTGGAACTCGCTCTGTAGCCCAGGCTGGCCTCAAACTCACAGAGATCCACCCAGCTCTGCCTCCCAAGGCGTGTGCCACCACTACCCAGCTTCTTCCTTTCTTCTTTCCTTTTCTTTCTTTCTTCTTTCTCTCTTTCCTTTCTTCCTTTCTTCTTCTCCTTCTTTTTTTTTTTTTTTTTGGTGTACCTCCCCCGACCCCGTGTGTGTGTGTGTGTATGTGTGTGTGTGTGTGTGTGTGTGTGTGTGTGTGTGTGTGTCTATAGAGGTCACGGGTCAACCTCAAGTATTTCCCCAGCAGTCACTCACCTAGTATTTCTTGTGCTGATCTTGGCTTCACCATTTAGGCTAGCCTGGTTAGCCAGGGAGTACCAGGGATAGCCTACCTCTACCTCTCTGGTGCTTATATTACAAGCACTAAGGCGCTGGAGACAGCTTTGTATATGGGGGGTGGGGACCAAATTCAGGCCCTCATGCTTGCACAACACACAGTAGAGTTATCTTCCCAGTCTCTCAATATGCTTTCCTGATTACTAACTTAAACTAGGAGCATATGGTGCTTTTATAATGGGACAGAAGCCATCTCAGAAAGTGCAATAGGAAGTGTCAGACCAAACGAGGAGGAGACAGTGGACATCTTCACGTTGTACCTGCCTGACAATGTATTGGGTCCCCTCCATAGTATTACAATCAGTTACGAGGAAAATGATGAAGGAGGAAATAAATCGTGAATTATCTTCAGATGGTGTGATTCTGACAAGAGACAAAGGGAAAGATCAGGTAAATACAAGTTAGAAACACTACATCCAACTCATTAATATTAATATATATACATATACATACATATACATATACATATTTCTATCCAGTTCAAAGTCTACTAACCTTCACACAGGCAGAAATAGAAAGAATAAGGAAGGCCCCCACGTCCTTGTCCACACCTTTCCTATGCTCAGGTTCTCAAGCCCCTCAGCACACTCTAACTCCTCCCTCCCAGTTTCTCAAGCTCTCAGGTCCCTGCCCTGCCCTCTCCAGGCTTAGGCTGTTGCTCTTGCCTCACTTTTCATAAGGAGCTAGGTCCTACAGGACCGGCACAAATGGGTCTTCTTTCAACCTGATGATGCCCCGCCCTCCAGACTACTTTGCAGTGACTGCAAAGATGGCTTCCCCATCCCTAGGCAGAAGGCTCCTCCCAGCCCCCAGGGGCCATGGGTTTGACCTTCCCTTTTCTGTTCCTCTGAGGAGTTATGACCACAACTGTATTGCAATACAGAAACTATGATAGATTGGTAGAATTATTCATTCACTCTTCCACCCATGATTCATTCTGTCAATCACTCAATAAGTATGTACTGAATTTTTATATAAGCTGTGCCCAAATCTGACAAATAGAAAGATCCCTGGAGAACTCCCTGAAAGTGGACCAGTCTTCAAGATCCTTCCTGAGCTAAAATCTCCAAAACCCTGTGGTTGAGTCACTCCTGAGAAAGAGCTCACACTGCCCTGCAGAGGATCCACACAGCCCAGACTTCGTTTTCATGCCCCTCCTTCTGTCCCAAAATTAGTGAACTGAGGGCCTGGAGGGCCAAGCCTCCTGATGCTTGGGTATCTTTTGATGCTTTTCTGAGGAATTTGTGTGCTTGTGAGAGAGGTCTGGGTTTAATAAAAGCCTGTACAAGAGCCAGACAATCAAAATGTTAGGAGCCCACAAATATGTGGCCTGGCTTCTAAAGTTTTTTCTTGCTTTTCATGTCACCAAGGATTGAGACATTAGAATGTCCAAGCTGAACATAAGAGAAAGCCACAGTTCAGAGGAGCAAGCCCCTGGCTAGGCACCAGCATGTTCCCACCTCCATGGTTCCCCCCAAGTGGCCCAGAGCTCCCAAGTTATCTTGATACATTCCAGAGTAACGGACCAGGACAGGACTTAAGCAGGTACATGTATTCAGTATCACATTCTAAAGACCTCAAATGTGTTTAATGAACATGGCCCACCTCTGTTCACAGACCAACTCCAAGACCTAGACATGGTGTGTGGGGTACCAGCTCTCCATCCGTGCATCTTCCTTGGTGTTTAGTATCTGCATCTTCAACAGCCAAGTAGACTGCCACCTTTCTGTAACCACCTCTCAGCCCCCAGGTCTTTTCTGATGCCTTCTCTCCATCTGTGGATTTGGCTTTTTTTTTCTGCATTTCACTTCTTTTTCTAAGAGGTCATTGCCCATTTCAGGAAGCTCTTCTTGTCTGCTGCCTCCCAAGCTCTTCTTGTCTGCTGCCTCCCGACCCCTTGTCCTTAAAGGAACAGTCATTTCCTTTAGTGAGATACTGGGCGTTTGTTCACTCTAGCTCCCAAGCTGGAGCAAATGAGACCTATCCATGCTAGCCAGAAGATCACAAGTGTGGAGCCCAGGAACCATCCAGAAGGGTGTGGTGCTCACAGGATAACTTGCAGACACACTGGAGTTATTAGCAGTGTCTGCATGCAATACTTGGGACAGAAAATGTATCTGTGGATTTGGGTGAGGTTTTCTGTCTGGTGTGCTATGAAGAATCCATGCTATCTCCTCCAGATAAAATGAAGAGCCCGGCGCCTTCTTGGTTTGGCTGAAGAGTAAACATTTCTTTAGCAGAAACACCAGATGCCACAACACTGCTCATTTCTTTTCCTCTTTCCCTCTCTCCCCTTCCCCCACCTTCATTTCCTTTTCTTCTGCAATATTAAACAGTAATAAAAGCTGGGCGGCAGTGGCGTACACCTTTAATCCCAGCACTCAGGAGGCAGAGCCAGGCAGATCTCTGAGTTTGAAGCCAACCTGGTCTACAGAGC
>CABHPP010135917.1:38113-49631 GCA_902168425.1 Peromyscus attwateri | reverse complement strand
CCATGGCTTCGCTGTTGAACAACTCTGATTCTTCTTGCAAGTAGCATACTATTTTCCAAAAGAGTAACCCTGCTCTGCATTTCTGAAGGGAAAACGATGTGTAAGTACTCTTATATTTCATAAAGCATCCTGTAAGAATGAGAAGGGCCAGGCAGTGGTGGCGTACGCCTTTAATCCCAGCACTCGGGAGGCAGAAGCAGATGGGTCTCTGTGAGTTCGAGGCCAGTCTGGGCTATAGAGTGAGTTTCAAGAAAGGCTCCAAAGCTACACAGAGAAACCCTGTCTCAAAAAAAAAACAAAAAATGAAAAAAAACAAAAAAGAATGAGAAGGAAAGAACACAGTCTTTGTTGAAGAAAATTTGAAGCAAAATAAACAGAATTTGTCATGAATAAATCCGTTTTACAAGAATGTTTTAAGGGGGCCAAAAGGATAGCTCAAGAGATGAAAGTGCTTGCCCACAAACCAGGAGACTTGAGTTCAATTCCCAGGACCCACACGAGAGAAGCAGAGAACTGATTCCCACGTACACATTGTCCTCTGACCTCCATACATATGCTGTAACACACACACACACACACACACACACACACACACACACACATCTATTTATTTAAATTTTCTTTAAAGAATGTCTTAAAGATGTTTCCTATATGTGTGCTAGACAGTATTGTTATTGCTGTGACCAAAATTACTGAATGAACAACTTACGGAGAAGGAATTAATTGACTCACAATTCAAGATGGTTTATTCTGTGGTTCCTTGGCTCCACACACCTGAACATCATGGTAAAACATCATGGCAGCACTGTATGATTAGGGGCTTCTTCATCTCATACTGAACATGAAGGTACTGAGTAAAAGAGGAATGGTCCCAGGGACAAATAATTAAAAACACCACCACCAAGAACACACTTCAAGTGACCTGCTTTCTCTCTCTAAGCCATACTGCCTGTGCTGGCTAGTTTTATGTCAACTTGGCACAAGCTAGAGTCATCAGAGAGGAAGGAGCCTCAGCTGAGAAAATGCCTCCATAAGATCCTGCTATATGGCATTTTGTAATTAGTGATTGATGGCAGAGGGCCCAGCCCATTGTGGGTGGTGCCATGCAAGGCTGTGGTCCTGGGTTCTATAAGAAAGCAGGCTGAGCATGCCATGGGGAGCAAGCCAGTAAGCAGTACCCCTCCATGGCCTCTGCATCTAGCTCCTGCCTCCTGGTTCCTGCCCTGTTTGAGTTCCTGCCCTGACTTCCTTTGATGATGAATGGTGCTGTGGAAGTATAAGGCAAATGAACCCTTTCCTCCCCAATTTGCTTTGGTCATGGTGGTTTCATTGCAGCAATAGAAACCCTAAGACATTGCCTAAGGTTTTCAGAACCTCACAAAATAGCACCATTAGCTGTGGACATTGACGCAGGAGCCTATAGGACACATTCCATACTAAAATCGTAACAAGGGAGAAAGGAAGTCATAATTTTTAAGGGTCCAGCTAATATGAAGGAGAACAAACAGGAACAGCAAATTTAAAGTAAATAAAGACTTTTCTTCTCCAGCTCTCTAAACTATGCTTGGTTGTAGAAACAAAACATGTAACAGTGTTATTGTTCCGAGATATGTAAATATTTAAGACTGTTCTGAGTGAGGGAGAAAAGGAGACATCAAACAAGGAAATACTCCTCCACTTCATTTTCACTGATAAAATGTAAAGTCATCACCGCTATCTAGTTCCAAAATATTTTCACCATCCCAAAAGGAAGCATCATGCCCACTCTGCAGTCGCTTGGCATTCTGCTTCTTCCCGTCTCTGCCAACTGCTAACTGACTTTCAGTCTCCATGGATTTGATTATTCTGGACATGTTGCGTATACAGAATAATCCATTATGTGGCTTTTTGTGGCTTGTTTCTTTCACTTGGGAATCACATAGAAAGGTAATGAGTGAAGTTGCGGGAGCATTGAGGGTGTGTGTGTGGCTGTGCATCTCCTATAAATGTCCCTGGCATCCTGCAGTATCCATTTGCATCTCACAACAAAGTTGAAAAATGCCTCCTTTAGCCTCATTTCACCATGTGAAAACTGTGGCACAAAAATATCAGATAGTCTGCCTTATGTCACAGGCCAACTTTGAACTCGGATCATTGAGAAAACAACTCCCAGCCACTCATTACCATGCAGTCTCAGAGATCTCACTGTGACTCAGGTCATGAGAAGATATCTGGAGGTCTGACCACACTGTAATCCTCAAGTGTATCAGCAGCATCTTC
Source organism: Peromyscus attwateri (assembly GCA_902168425.1). Taxonomy (NCBI): domain Eukaryota; kingdom Metazoa; phylum Chordata; class Mammalia; order Rodentia; family Cricetidae; genus Peromyscus; species Peromyscus attwateri. The sequence continues at coordinate 47,372 of CABHPP010135917.1, read as the reverse complement.
TCATGCTAACATCTACAGTATCAACAGCATCTCCTCATGCTAACATCTACAGTATCAACAGCATCTCCTCCTGCTAACATCTACACATGGAAGAAGACAGAATGAGTGATAGGAGAGAACTCTCTGCTGTCTCTTTGTTAATTTATTCATGATGGCAGAGAACTCATCATTTAGTCATTTCCCAATTATCTCCTTTTAATAACACCATAATATGGATTCAGTCTCAACAAGATCTGGCCTTTGTATGCCACCTTCAAACTGTAGCTCTCTCCAAAATGACACCCCCTCTCCTAAGATCCTTTATGAGAAATGCGTACACACTACTAAACTCCACAGGTGTTGTCAGAGGAGACTAAGCACCCTGTCCTCTTGCCATCTCTTGTCTATTGGTCTTCATGGCATGTGTTCTTGAAATGATTATACACTGGAAAGCAGTAGCTCAGAGGCAAAACTAGGCATTGCTTTTTCAGAAGAGGTGACAGATCTCACAGTAAACTGTTGGCACTCTGCTGACTCCTGAACCAACTGTGGGATCTGGAGAACTCTACTGTGCTACCTGGTGAACCAGTACCTATCCTGTTACCTAGTCATTCCATAACTACCAGGCACTAAACACTCCGTCCCTTGGCATTTCTCTGCAACTGGACATTATGACGTGTTCTTGAGATGGACCCAATCTGGCCAAGTTTGGATGCCTAGGGCTTAGAGTTAGAGCTCTGGAATGAGGCACACACGTCACTGCCAGCTACGCACTAGCAGGCTCGCTTATATTCTTAGCTTCATTAAGCACCAGTGTCCTCATTACAAAAATGTGAATGGTGTTGTTTTCATAGGGTGGTTTTAAGGATGAACTTAAATGAAGCATGGAGCATGCAGAGCAGGATGTTTGGCACATGAAACTAAGCACTAGGAAATGAAGGTTGTTATGATTAGTGTTGTTGTCTCGCATAGTGCTTTCCAACCGAACTCCCTGAAGGGTGAAAGAGTCTTGGATCTTTGATGCAGGCTCTAACTTGTAGTTGTCACTATGCATTTCTAGCTATTGAGTACTTGAAATGTGGCTAGTATGATTCCACCTAAGTTTAAATAGCTGCACACAGCTAATAACTACTATGTGAGACAGCACATATACCCCTTAGCCAACAACCAGACGGGTTGGCCGGATTAATTGAGCAAATACTTTCATTATCATCACAAACAATGAAAATGGAATCATAAAAATGAGGGGGGAAACCTTCTGATCAGATCTTTTCATATTAAAATAGTGAATAGGAAATGTTGCTTTATGTAGAGCCTACCATATACATACACACACACATACACACACACACACACACACACACACACACATACATATATGGCTGGTTTCAAATGAAGTACAAGAGACACTAGAGACACATTTTTTAAAAAATAAAGTACAGTAGATTCAATTATTTAACCAATAATGATCCCCTTCTCCCCCACCACCACCGTGGAGAAAGGATTCTCCTGTGTCCTGACAGTTTTGAATAGGGTCATGTTACTTGCTTTGGTCAATGAAAGCGGACAGGGGTTTTCAGAGGCAGTGTATATATCTTTTCACCTCTCTGAGGTTTATGACCTCCACCCAGTAAAAAGTATATCCCAGTGTGGCCCAGTCCCAGAACAAGCACTCGAAGCTGACATAAACTTGACCCACAGGCCGAAGCACAGAAACCCTCCATGAACGACAAATACTTAACTTTGTCTGCCGCTAGGATTTTGTAGCTATTTTCTGTGTGGACTTCTTTTGCTACAAATCTGGCTAACATGGGAATGGACATATATTGGGTACCTCCAAGGCAATGAACTTATGAAACCTATGCCACAAATAATGCAATGATTGATTTGAAATCATGTTGAGCCAGGCAGTGGTGGTGCACAGCTTTAATCCCAGCACTTGGGAGGCAGAGACAGGTGGATCTCTGTGACTTTGAGGCCAGCCTGGTCTATGGTCTACAGAACAAGTTCCAGGACAGCCAGAGCTACACAGAGAAACCCTATCTTGAAAAACAAAACAAAGAAAGAAAGAAAGAAAATCATGTTGAGGCAAGGATTTCATAACAGATCAATTTACATTAAAATGTTTAAGTAAACTCATGGATAAAGCATCCATGATTAGTGGTTAAAAGAATGAGGTACTCCAGAGGAATAGAACTAAAAGGAAATACATACATACATACATACATACATACATACATACATACATACATATACACATACACACATACATGTATAAAGAGAAGGGAAAGATTATAATGAATTGGATTGCCAGATTGTGGAGGCTGAGGAGACAGAACAATCTGCCATCTGCATCCTAGAAGCCTAGGTAAGCAAGTAGCACACAGACTCCAGACTAATGCCTGCAAAACAGGGCATCCAATGACTGTATGTCCTAGCCTGAGGTCTAGAGAAGGTAAGATGTGATATCTCAACTCAAATAAGCAGGCAGGAAGAAAATCTGGAGAATTCCTTCCTTCTTGCTGCATTTTTGTTCTATTTTGTCCCTCAACAGATTAGCTGGGGCTAACCCATACTGGGAATTGCAACCCTCACTACTTAGTCTAAAGACTAATTTCATCTGAAAACACTCATATGAGCACACCCAGATATGTTTCCTCTGGGAATATTCTGAAAAGTCAGATTAACACACACACACACACACACACACACACACACACACACACACACATACACAAATTAACCATCACTGCCAGACATAGCTGTGTATGTCTTTAATCCCAGCACTTGGGAGAGAGAGGCAGGCAGATCTCTGTAGCATGAATCTTAAAGAGTCTTATTAATAAAACAAACTCAGGGCCTGGTATTGGGGTGAACGCTGGAAAATCAGAGACAGAACAAGCCACAGCTACCTCACCTCGCCGGATCCTCAGCCGGTCTCGTTTCCTCAGACTGGAAGCTTCTGTGTCCTCATCCCAATGGCTCTCAGCTGAACTGTGCTGCTAGAAAGCCTGAATGCTTAACCAGCCAAATGCTTAACCAGGCCAAATGCTTCTAGTTTCTGGTCCTCATGCCTTATATACCTTTCTGCTTTCTACCACCACTCCCTGGGATTAAAGGCTCGCTTTCTGGGATTAAAGGTGTGAGTCACCATGCCTGGCCATTTCCAATGTGGCTTTGAACTCACAGAGATCCAGAGGGATTTCTACCTCTAGAGGGCTAGGATTAAAGGTGTGAGTGCCACCATTTTCTAGCCTTTGTATCTAGTGGCTGTTCTGTCTCTGACCCCAGATAAGTTTATTAGGGTGCACAGTATTTTGGGGAACACAATACCACCACAGATCTCTATAAATTTGAGGCCTTCCTGAGCAACATGGAATGCTCCTGGCCAGCCAAGGTTGCATAGTGAGACCCTGTCTTAAAAAAAAATAACAATAATTAACCATACAGAGACTAAACTCCCAACAACTGAAGACTGGAGACTGGAGACCATCATGATTTTTTCCAGCCTGACTGTCAAGGCCATTATCAAAGACGAATGGTTACTACAGCTGGACCAGGAACACACTACCTGTCTCCACCACTTGTTCTCACTCTGTTTACCAAGTAAAAATTTCCTCTAGAATCTTTACAAATAGGTGGAGTAGTCATTACCTGGGTTTTTAATATATCTTGCAGTAAGTGTTAAAATATCCATTGGTAAAGCTCATACATAAGGTATGATTTCATTAGAAACATAGTTCTAAACATCCATCTTTTCCACTGAACAGTACTTTTCCACTCTCATAAGCCTGAAGTTGCTTTAATACAACTTCTATTAACTTCGTGAATGCTTTTGCCTACTTCATAATACTTACCGGTATATGCCGAGCAATGTAGCTCTATGACTCGCTAAAGTGTAATGGGGGTTTATTGAAAGGCATGCCAGATCAAGGTGCTAGGCAAATTTAATTTGGAGGAGGGAATAGATGACGATAATAGACAGCTCAAACTAATTAGAAAGTAAATTTCAGAGGGAAAATAAGAAACAAGTCGTGAAGCCCAACGAGGGAGATGGAACGATTTTGCTCCTGTGAACAGTCAAAGTCTCACAGTTTCTGGAACATTCATAATATTCCCTCTTCTGCAGCCTCTCTCGAGACTGACCCAGCCATACAAGCCTCAGATCACAGCACCAATCGACTGTCTTTTCTGTCCTTGGGTGTCATGAAACCATGGGCCATGCTGCCCAGAACTGAGGCTGCTGAGGGGCTGACAGGAAGATGCAGCAGCCCCTGAGCTGAAGCCTGTCATGCAGTTAGACCCTGCTGTGCCCCTCACTGAAGTGAAAAAAAAAAGCTTTCTTCCCTGTTTGTATAGAACATTCTTCTAGAACGTCTGCCCTAAAACCGTGTTTTCTTATGAACTTTCTACCACCATTTCTCCTAATGGACTCCACCCCCTGCCCTGCATTGTTTGGACCCAGGAAGATAATACTGATGATGTTCTTTCTTGGATATTACCAAGTCTCTGCTGACCTCTTATCCTAGACTCATGTATGAACTTGTCTGCTGGCTTATATTAAGATAAACATTCATGTAAGCCAATTACTGACAACCTCATCCTGACAGCATCAAATACGGCATGCCCCAAAATATCTGAACCTCATAAAGAACATAATGTAGACTTTCATACTAATCTAGGACAGCTCCAACCATGACTTTAAGAAACTCAGTAAAAGTAAGACTCCAGTTTGCACTTAGAGGTTCTTTACTGGAAACCCTGCGTAGATTGCCCAAAACAATGGTTGACAGAGAAGTATCCTTCAGTGCATGTCTTAAGACCAATTGCAGAAACTAGGACCTTAGGACAACATGACTGACTGAGTGCTCCAAAATACACAGTCAGGCCACAATTTAGATTTAGATTTGAAAAATAAAAATAAAAAACATATATATGACATAAAGTTAGAAAGGGAAATATTTTCACAAAGTCAAGAGAATTTAAACTAAAACCAAGTCAGAAGAGTTCAAGTTTATGTAGATGGTAAAGATCTCAAAGCCAAGGATTTAGCCCCCAGTGTAAAGCTGAAAACCAATGAAAATTTGCCATCAGGGAAAGGGTAACTTGGGGAAAATAATGTGTGGTTCAGGGGCAAAAATGAAAGCAGTTTACCTGCCTGGTTTATAGTCACACTAGAGTTACCCTTGAAGGATCAGTGCCCAAAGCCTGATCTCATAGGTCTACTGAGTTCACACGATGTCATGGGAAATAGCTTGAGTCAAGAATTGCCTTAAAATATGTTCAAAACACAACAATGTACACTAAATGCTTCATCGTGCATGAAATTCTAGAGCATGCTAAGATGAAATGTACTCCAGGTTGCTTAAGGAATGGCGGGTTGACAGGCCAGAGACCTGAGCAATCTTGTTAGGTGACATAAATGCCTCATGCTTTGACAGGAGATGTGTATCAAAACTGACTGAACAGCACACTGAAGCCTGAGCATTTCACTGTCCATAAACAATAACTTGGACGATATTTTAAATGCTAAAATAAAAGTATCATGAACCAAAAGCAAACCTATATAAGGTTCCAACCAAAGTAATGCTGTCACCATCACAGGGAAATTTCTACACTCCACTCCTTATTATGTATAGAAAAGGAATGCTTTCCTCTTCCTGGTTTCTGGAAGCTCCATCAGGACCTAAAGCTGAGGCTCCAAGTGGCCTTTAAATATTGTAAGAGCTCAACCACTTCACAGCTAGAATGCAGTACAGGAACATGACAGCTTGTAGCATTCTGAACTTGGACTCCCAACTATCTTTAAATGCTTTTGCGCATGTGTATATGTATATGGTATTCATGTATGTACTTGTATTCACACGTGTGTGGTACTCGTGCATGTAGAGGCCTGAAGTTGATACCAAATGTCTGAGTCCCTTGATCAGTCTTCACTATATTTATTGAAGCAGGATCTCTATTTGAATTCAGAACTTACCGATTTCAGCTATCTAGCTAGCCAGCTTGCTCTAATGTTCCCATCTCTTCTTCCTAAGTGCTGGGACTCTAGGCGGTCTCCATACCTGTCCAACTTCTTTGTGCATTCTGGAGATAATCTCCGATCCCCATGCTTGAAGGCCAAGTACTTTATCTACTTAAACATCTCCCCAGCCTTCTCTTTTGTTGAAAATACTTTTTCATTAATTAACCAGTGTCAGTGTTTGCAATTAAGGACCTAATTAGCACGACAGCTGGTACCAGAGTGAGTAGCTATACACTCAGCTTCAGGAATGAAGAATAGTATCTGGGAAATATCTGGCATGAAAAGCTTAGGGTGGGAAAAACTGAGGATATGTATGGTATGAAAATTGCAGCCTACATGACACACAGTAGTTGAAGAGCTGATTAAACTGTGCCCTGGAATCTCCAGAAATGAAATGTCCATTAAAGACTAGGTTTTGTGGGACTCGGAAGCCACATCACAGCCAGGGTCTCTTAATCATCAATATAGCCTGCTGAGGAGGCCATTATCACGTTCTTTGTTTAAAGAGGATGTGGAGCTTAGAGAGGAAAAAGCTTGCTGGGATGCTGTTCTCAAAATGGTTCCAAACCTCCTACAATGTGCCTAACATCCTTCATGGATAGTTTATAGACACATGTACAAATTCCATTCATGACATTGGCCAGTGCCCTCTAGGAAAGGGCTGAAAATGGATTGTGGTACAGTAGAGGGAAAGTCAACTCTTTTCCTCTTGTTTCTTCTTCTTTTTTTGTTTTTGTTGTTGTTGTTACTTATTTGTTTGTGTTTCAAGACAGGGTTTCTCTATGTAGCCCTGGCTGACTTGAACTCACTCTGTAGACCAGGCTAGCCTCAAACACAGAGATTCACCTGCCTCTGCCTCGGGAGTGCTAGGATTAAGGGCATGTGTCGCTGCCACTGCTCAGCTTTCTTCTTTAATGAATATTAGTAATTATACAAAATAATGGGTTTCATTGTAGCATTTTCATGTGTGCTTAATAAAATATTTTTATCCTATTTGCCCTACCAATTACCCTCTTAGCCTGCCTTCCTGTTCCCTGATTCTCCTTTTCTTCCATGACTGTCCCCACTCTTCTACTTTTCTGTCTTTTTTGTTTCCTTTAGATTCCTCATGTTGAAGGCATATACTACATGTCTTTGTAAGTTCAGTTTATTTCATTTAAGATGATTATTATAGACACAATAGCGTGTAGAAGGCATTGTATATGGGGGGGGGGTGCAGTAAAGAAACCACCAAAATGGCTGCTCAATTATTAAGAGGGAGGTTTGTGAATAAGAGAAAGAAAATATCCAGAGGCATCTGAAGTGTCCAGACAGAGAGAAAAAGAAACAGAGTGGACATGGACAGGAAGCCAGAGAATGGGAGAAAATAGTAGAGATAGAGCTGAGTTATAAGGAGGATGAGCAGCTGTGGGAAGGATGCTCATGAGCTAGAGCAGACCTAGGAGTTGAGTGTAGAAAGGGGAGGTCAGAGGGGCCAGGGGGCTTTGAAATGTATAGCAACTACTTGTGAATAGGAACTTTTGGAGCCTGGAGGTTAGCGTGGACTTTGATAAGCTGGTAGGCACTCTGCAGGTATAGATCAATGAAGAGCCATATGTCCCTTCTGCCAGAGGCAAGGGAAATGACTCCTTTTTGCAGACAGAAAACCTGTTTCACAAGATCCTGAGGAATGCTGGGTTTTAATCTAACTGCCAGAAATCTTTCTATAGTCCAGCTTGATAGAGCCAGGACTGTCATTTCTGAACATATGAATTGTTTCAGACCTAACAGGCACCTACTAAGATTTCCAGGTTCTTGTGTCCTGGAGCAATGAACTGGACCAGGAACACTTAACAGTAATGGAAATAAGAGCAGTTGATTAAGAAAGAAAAAGGTAATGAGCTAATAGTGAGCTGGGAAAAAAAAAGACATACACTCAAAAGCCCCGCACCACATGAGTTCTGATCTTTCATAGGTTATTTACACAGCACCACCTTCCCTTTCATTTGTACATGAAGGCTGTTGTCTGTTTGCTACATATAACCCATGTGGAGAAACAATTCCAGTCTTTCTCTGCCACCTGGCTCCTTTCATATATTAATCTAGATGCCTCTTTCCCCATATCTTTACTGTCCTGACATAATGATGATTCACAGTTCTACCCATTTTACTATTGATAATATTATTTTGTTCATTTTTGTTATTGTTGTTTGGAGTTTTGTTGTGATTGCTGTTGTTTGGGGGATTAAACCTAGGGCCTTGCACATTCAAGGAAGTGTTTCAGGATTGAGCTATCATCCCAACATTTTACTTAAGCATTGATGGGCACCCCCTGATTCTATAACTTTTCTATTACAAATAGTGCAGCAATTAAAATTGGGTTGCAAGTATATATAGTGTATACTGACTGATTATTTTAGGCATACCCTAGGAATGATGCAGTTGAATTATATAGTAGTCTATTTATAGTTTCTTAAAGAATCTCCATATTTATTCTCATTAAAGCTGAACTACTTTATATTCCCACCAATACTACATAAGAACCATTTATTTCCCTGTATCCACACCAGAACTTGTTTCATTTTGTTTTTTCTTGATGAAAGCCATTCTAGCTGGAGTGAGATACAATTTCAGTGTAGTTTTGATTTGTTTTTCCTGGTGACTAAAGATGTTGAACATCTTTAATTTATTTTATTTATTGGAAACTTCCTTTTGAAAATACCTTTTCAGTTGACTGCCTCCTTTATTGATTGAATTAGTTGGAGATATTAGCTCTTAATCATTCTGCTATGTGACTCCAAATACATTGACACACACCCTGTGGCATAATTACAGCTTGAAGTGACTCTTTAGAGAATATTTTTAGGTTGAAAATAAATTTTCCCAGAAGCCACAAAGAAAAAAAATAGATATATCTGAGAGAATTTATTTTCAACCTAAAATAAACAACCAAGCCAGGTCTATGGGGCTGAGCAAATATGTAGCAAAGGGAAAACTGAGGCTAGCATAGCAACTGTCCATTTACAGGAAGTAACAAAAATTAACCAGAGCTAGGTTCAAAAGGTCATGGATCTCTCAGGACAGCCAAGAATAATTAAGAAGGCATCTCTGCTTCAATCTTTCAATCTTTCCTGTTTTCCTGCATTGACTCTTCCTTCAACTAATCAACTGGTGCTAATGATTCTGAAGGCTTGGGCATCTCCTATAGATCTCGTGTTTTGTTGTTTTTGTTGGTTGGTTGGTTGGTTGGTTGGTTGGTTGGTTGGTTGGTTGGTT